>JAUMJM010000027.1:0-2500 GCA_033558235.1 Neomorphus geoffroyi
CTAACCCTAACCCTAACCCTAACCCTAACCCTAACCCTAACCCTAACCCTAACCCTAACCCTAACCCTAACCCTAACCCTAACCCTAACCCTAACCCTAACCCTAACCCTAACCCTAACCCTAACCCTAACCCTAACCCTAACCCTAACCCTAACCCTAACCCTAACCCTAACCCTAACCCTAACCCTAACCCTAACCCTAACCCTAACCCTAACCCTAACCCTAACCCTAACCCTAACCCTAACCCTAACCCTAACCCTAACCCTAACCCTAACCCTAACCCTAACCCTAACCCTAACCCTAACCCTAACCCTAACCCTAACCCTAACCCTAACCCTAACCCTAACCCTAACCCTAACCCTAACCCTAACCCTAACCCTAACCCTAACCCTAACCCTAACCCTAACCCTAACCCTAACCCTAACCCTAACCCTAACCCTAACCCTAACCCTAACCCTAACCCTAACCCTAACCCTAACCCTAACCCTAACCCTAACCCTAACCCTAACCCTAACCCTAACCCTAACCCTAACCCTAACCCTAACCCTAACCCTAACCCTAACCCTAACCCTAACCCTAACCCTAACCCTAACCCTAACCCTAACCCTAACCCTAACCCTAACCCTAACCCTAACCCTAACCCTAACCCTAACCCTAACCCTAACCCTAACCCTAACCCTATCCCTAACCCTAACCCTAACCCTAACCCTAACCCTAACCCTAACCCTAACCCTAACCCTAACCCTAACCCTAACCCTAACCCTAACCCTAACCCTAACCCTAACCCTAACCCTAACCCTAACCCTAACCCTAACCCTAACCCTAACCCTAACCCTAACCCTAACCCTAACCCTAACCCTAACCCTAACCCTAACCCTAACCCTAACCCTAACCCTAACCCTAACCCTAACCCTAACCCTAACCCTAACCCTAACCCTAACCCTAACCCTAACCCTAACCCTAACCCTAACCCTAACCCTAACCCTAACCCTAACCCTAACCCTAACCCTAACCCTAACCCTAACCCTAACCCTAACCCTAACCCTAACCCTAACCCTAACCCTAACCCTAACCCTAACCCTAACCCTAACCCTAACCCTAACCCTAACCCTAACCCTAACCCTAACCCTAACCCTAACCCTAACCCTAACCCTAACCCTAACCCTAACCCTAACCCTAACCCTAACCCTAACCCTAACCCTAACCCTAACCCTAACCCTAACCCTAACCCTAACCCTAACCCTAACCCTAACCCTAACCCTAACCCTAACCCTAACCCTAACCCTAACCCTAACCCTAACCCTAACCCTAACCCTAACCCTAACCCTAACCCTAACCCTAACCCTAACCCTAACCCTAACCCTAACCCTAACCCTAACCCTAACCCTAACCCTAACCCTAACCCTAACCCTAACCCTAACCCTAACCCTAACCCTAACCCTAACCCTAACCCTAACCCTAACCCTAACCCTAACCCTAACCCTAACCCTAACCCTAACCCTAACCCTAACCCTAACCCTAACCCTAACCCTAACCCTAACCCTAACCCTAACCCTAACCCTAACCCTAACCCTAACCCTAACCCTAACCCTAACCCTAACCCTAACCCTAACCCTAACCCTAACCCTAACCCTAACCCTAACCCTAACCCTAACCCTAACCCTAACCCTAACCCTAACCCTAACCCTAACCCTAACCCTAACCCTAACCCTAACCCTAACCCTAACCCTAACCCTAACCCTAACCCTAACCCTAACCCTAACCCTAACCCTAACCCTAACCCTAACCCTAACCCTAACCCTAACCCTAACCCTAACCCTAACCCTAACCCTAACCCTAACCCTAACCCTAACCCTAACCCTAACCCTAACCCTAACCCTAACCCTAACCCTAACCCTAACCCTAACCCTAACCCTAACCCTAACCCTAACCCTAACCCTAACCCTAACCCTAACCCTAACCCTAACCCTAACCCTAACCCTAACCCTAACCCTAACCCTAACCCTAACCCTAACCCTAACCCTAACCCTAACCCTAACCCTAACCCTAACCCTAACCCTAACCCTAACCCTAACCCTAACCCTAACCCTAACCCTAACCCTAACCCTAACCCTAACCCTAACCCTAACCCTAACCCTAACCCTAACCCTAACCCTAACCCTAACCCTAACCCTAACCCTAACCCTAACCCTAACCCTAACCCTAACCCTAACCCTAACCCTAACCCTAACCCTAACCCTAACCCTAACCCTAACCCTAACCCTAACCCTAACCCTAACCCTAACCCTAACCCTAACCCTAACCCTAACCCTAACCCTAACCCTAACCCTAACCCTAACCCTAACCCTAACCCTAACCCTAACCCTAACCCTAACCCTAACCCTAACCCTAACCCTAACCCTAACCCTAACCCTAACCCTAACCCTAACCCTAACCCTAACCCTAACCCTAACCCTAACCCTAACCCTAACCCTAACCCTAACCCTAACCCTAACCCTAA
>JAUMJM010000027.1:2697500-2742500 GCA_033558235.1 Neomorphus geoffroyi
CCCCGACTTTACAATTGTTCTGGAACGGTTCTTATCGAGCATCTTAATTTTCAGGTAAGGTGATGTCTGAGAAATTCTTAGCCCCGTGCATCCTTCCACCCTGCCCCAAATCACCGTCCAGCCCCAGGTCCTCCAACAATGCATCAATTTGGGTGGGTGAGGACCAGAGGGACACCAACCAAAGCCACCCTTGGCATGGGCAGTGGGGGGCAAGAGGAGGCTGTGAAAGAGAAGAGAGTGCAGATTTCAGAAGCTGGCAGGGATGCTTCTACCACTTCAAATGACAAAATTAGGCAGTGATGGGTCAGTACTGTGGCAGGGCAGAGCACTACTGCCAAGCCACCTCTTTGGCCAAAAAAAAGACAGGGGAAAAGTCCTATATAGAGAATAAACAGGATTCCTGTTTCAAAAACATACATAATCACCCACCGACAGGTTCAAGAAATTAAATTAAATTAGAAATCGTTACCTCATGGACACTGTTTCTATATCTGAAGACAATTTTTCAAAGTGTGAGCAACTATTTGTGTTTCTCTGGAAAGGAATGCAGGTCAAGCATCGTAGCGCAGGCTCTCTGCTGGCTTTAACTGCTGTTGGGGAGGTGCGTTACGGCCTCGAGTTGTGCATTTGCAGAGAAAATATCACACCGTCCAGATGCTCAAGTCTGCTCTTTCTGTGCAGAGAACGCCACGCAAGGCTGTAACAGAGTATGAAATACCAGCAATGAGCTCGGCAGATTTTTTCCGAGACTTGGTACAAGTTAGCGTCGAAGCAGGGTCGTTTCAGTCGGGATCAGGCTATCCATTAGCTATCAAAGTCCTAAGTCTAATTAACCCCCAAAATCGACTGACAAAGCTCATTCCTCTTTTATGCTGCTTAACTGGTTGTGTGTACGCTGGGCATGCGGTACCTAAGTCAGGCGCCGCTTTGTTATAATTAGGGCAGCAAATTTTGTTTTCTGTTTGGTACTTGCTGCTACATATTGCATGTAATGTATGGCACTGTTAAGGGAAAAAAATTGGAGTCAAAGTGCCTGGAAAGTTAGGTCTGCTCTGTAGCACTGTGAGATTGTTGACATCTGCCGAGGTTGGAGAGCTCAGTAAGCAGGAAATGGGGTGTCACTCTGAGTGGTAGTTTACCATTATCCTGGCATCCTAATGAAGTGTCTGCAGTGCACAGAGCTTCTGGATGGCATCTTAACGCACGGCTAAGCAAAAGCACTTCTCTCCTTGTCACTGTCATCCATCTGCCTGCACCCTACTGTAGCCAATGGGATGGAACCATGCTACAATGTGCTATAAGCCATTTAGAGTTGCACATTGCATAATCAGTCCCATCAAATATGTAAAAAATGACTATTATTGGTTATTTCCCTCAAACTCCGGCACCTGGAGTTTGATACATTAAAGTGTAACTTTTGTAAGTGCTGATTTTTTCCCATCAATTCCACATACATTTTTGTTAAATGGGACTGAGTTGCAAACTCGTTGTCTTGGGTCTTGCTAATGGCTTGCAAAAGTTGTATGAATATTCATTGCAAACCCCACTTTATATCACATGCGATGAATTTATCAATTGCCCATACAGAGAGGTTTCACACAATTCTCATTTTCTTTTGCAACATCTATTTCTGAGGCACGAATCAAAAAGTAAAATCAATTCAGATCCCAAATTGGTTATTTTCCTTATAGCAAACATTAGTTAGTTCGAAGGCTTCTTATAGATTTTTTTAAAAACAAGAGAATATTTTACAATGTATCGGCCTGAGACGATTGCCACAGTGTTCTGCAAGTGATTAAAATTGGGACTTTTATGTTGCACACAGCAACATTAAAATATCCTGACATTAAAAGTGATACAAATAATTTATCTATATATTTGTAGATAAAAATCTGTGTATTTTAGCCAGCGTGACTTTCTTCAGAATATTATTTACCAAATGAAAGCAGAGTTTTGGGTAGCCGACATCTCTGAATAAAAAAAATCAGCCAACAGAGCACTCTTTTGAACAAGTTTCATTCCCTGATAACACCAAAGCTATCGAGGACCGGGGTTAAGCGTTGTGTGACAGGGCAGGCTTCTAAAAGGGCAAAAGCAAGATGAATTGGCTAAGTTGGGTGTTTATTTGTACAAACAAGAGGGCAGAACATAATTTAGTTGCATCAGGAATTTTTCACAGACATTAAAACTATAGCAAACATAACAGCGGGGATGCTTGCACAGCAGCACAGTGGGGAGGCTCACAGAGCGTCTGCCCACACTCCGGCTGGCTGTAGCCAGCGCCATAAGTCTCACAATTTCATTAGCACTCAAAAATCCACCTAAACCACTCAGTTCCGATTAAAAAAAAAAAAAAGAGAAATAAACAAATCAAAAAAAGAAAAAGCCCAGACAAGACCCGTCTTTCTCTCGGCAGCTGAATCAGTGGCAAATTGTTGGAAAAACTCTTGGCAGACAGATTTTGCTGTAGCAACAGTGTGTGACGTTTTAACCACAGCAGAAATCCTATCCAAAAAAATCAAAACAAGGTGAGAGGAGCCATGCGAGAAACTCAGAGAAAAACCATGCTTGAAAAAAAAAAAAACCCCAACAAGACATAGATTAGGTGGCAAATCAATAGTTTGATATTTTATGCGGCATCATAAATCACTGGGTTTTTTCAGCAGTTCAGCTGCGAGGCTCGAGAGCATAAAAAGAAACCATGCCTCGTGATAAAATTAGGCATTAATGCGAGCCATAAATGCCATTTAACATTAAACATGCACAAGGCACCGAAATGCCTGGTAAAGGGACGCGGGCGCTATAGTGAAACGACACAAAGTCAGCCAGACATGAATAATGCAGCAGGTCTGGGGAGGGTCACGGGTCAGCCTCCAGCACCTTACAAAATAATGAATGCGTGTCAGGTTAGAGACACGCATCCCTTCCTGGCAAACGTGAGTTATTGGAGATAAACCCCGGACTTCCTGTCCTGAAACAAAGTGGTTTGTTGTAAACATCCATGTCTGTTTAAAATTAATGATTAAAAGAAAGATGCGGTGGGATTTGCTTAAGTATTCTTTATGCACAGGAGTGCTAAAGGTTACTTTCTCCATTCATTTTTACCCAGCCACTGTTAATATTACAGACACATCATGTTTTCTTCTGTGCTCAAATGTTTATCCAAAGCTCATTTACAAAAGAGCTTATATAATATTAAGTGTTTGGGTTTGTTTTTTTTTTAAAATGCATTCTTCATTTCAATATAAACAAGACAGCTTCTCCAGTTTTTTTCTGTTAAAGGGAGCCAGTTGTATAGCTGTATTTTTAAAGATGGTAACCCAAAATTCTAAATTCTATATGGAAAATCATCTGTGATTCACTTTGGAGCATCTTGATCTGTTGCGATTACAACCTATATCTTCCAAATTTTGCCCCCCAAACAATGCAAATATGATTAACCACCCTTTCATCCTTCATTTGATAAACGTGACTGTGACAACTCTTCCTTCAGAAAGCTTCACAGGGAAAAGAGAGAGTCCAACTTTCCAAAACGGGAATCTTTCTCCCAGGTTTTCACCAATTTTCACAATGCAGAGTATAATGAAAAATAAGATAATTTCATTTTGTCAGAACTGCTCTGCTTCATTTTCTAGATTCAGCTGGAGAATTTAGCAGCTGTTCAGCGTGTTTTCCTGCCTCTGCACCCTGTAACGATAGAATTTGTAACACAGAGCAAGGCGGGGGTACCTTCTTCGCTATTTATACCAATCCACGTTTAAGGATTCCCCCCTCTGTTCGAGTACAGTGAAGAGAAAAACCTCAGAGAAAGCCCTAAGCTAAAAAATCCTCCTACTTAGGAATCTGAAAGGGGAGAATTTTCTAGGAAAGTGGAACTCAAGGCTTTACAGCAAGAAAGCAAATACATAGGTATTGCAAGTGAAGCATAAGATCTTGCATCTGATCTGTTAAATATTCCATCAACAAGGTCAAGAGTAAAGACAAGCCCAGCCACAAAAAAACTGAAGCGAGAGTAAGCTCTAATAAAAAAAATGAACAGTTTATCCTCTTCAGCTTCTCAAGTGGAAAAACAAATTCTTTTATACTAGAGAAAAATCAAGCGTGTATATAGCATTTAAAAAAGCCCACCAATATAAACCATTTCAATGAAAGAGTATCCAATATTTTCAAGGAACTACAAGAGGGAGCGAGACTAAGTGTTATGGCAAAAAAAACCCTGGGCTCAGCAGCTTTGTGTGGGAAATGGTGAAATGTGACTGTGATTTATAATGAGAAAAGGTATCTACAACATACAATTTTCTACCTAGCTGCAAATAATAATTCATAGTGATGTCCCTTCCAGATAAAATACCTTTGCAATGTAGGACTCATGTGGTAAAATGATCATGATAAATGTCAGACCAGCGCAGGTAACGGCTTTACAAACCATTAAGATTAGCTGGCTCTTTTTTTTTTGATGATAACAGTAACCATGCTGTGACTCTATGTGGTAATAATATCTCAGTACTGATAAATGCCAGAGCCGGGCAGAGGTGTTTATCATTCCCAGTTCAGAAATGCTGACTAAAGTTACCACATGTTGCCTGGTTTTTCTTCTTTTACAATAGACTGACAATTAACAAATAGACCGATTCACCAAGCAACCGGATGCAAAATTTCTACGGGTTTTGTGCTTTAGTGCCTAAAGAATTCTTCTCCTATGTATCGGTGGTGATGAATATTGTAGAGTAAACCCTAAGACAAAGCTTTCTGCCCTGTCCATTCTCTCAACGAACAATTCCTTTGTAAATAAATCCTGTATTTTTTTTTAGATTATTGCTTTTACAAATACACCACAGCCTTTGTAAGGTAGTTGCTTCTGTAGAGAAGGTGGTTATCAAGCTGGTATCTGTGTTAATCAACGCAAAGCAGACACATTTCCTTCAAGAGAGTGCAATAAACTTTTACTGCGTATTTCCTTGCAGATATTATGCCAGGGACAAACAGTGAGCCTTTCCTTCCATTGAGTCTCTCCCTACCTCGGTGTTTCAGTTCCACTCGAGTCTTTCAAAGGAGAAAACATAAAAATTAAAGCAGTTGAGAAACTTTATTTGAGAAGCTGCCGTACCGCCAGGGCAGCCCCAATCTAACTAGAACTTACCTGGCGAGACGATACCAAGCAGCACAACTCAAAAGACCAGGGAATGTATACACCCCTCCCTACAACAAATCCACTTCTGCAAATTTCATACCATTTTCAACTGTAGCTTCAGTCGTATTTCCACAGGGCAGATCATGCACAGGACAAAAATAAACAGTACTAATGGCTTGTGGCAGAACACATCAGCGGGAGGACTGGTTTGCAAGACTGGGGGAGTTTATGCTCTTCAGAAGTTAAGGCTCCATATGGGTCAAACCAGAACAAGATTAAAACACAGAGAAAGCGTATTTTTCATTTGTGTGTAACTTCCTCGTCACTATTGTCAATTGCATGGCTCCCTACAGAATAAATTCATACGAAAGTCCGGGGGGAGGTTACAGGAAAAAAATGCCTATTTATTGACTATTCTGAGATCTTGGTTTTCACAGCTATAAAAATATTCAAATTATAAATTATATAGGTATGTACACCTACATCTGTGTACAGGAAATATTAATTTCAACAGGAATAAGAAATACATGCTGAGAAAGGGGTATTATCATTGTAATTTTAATTTTTAAATTCAGTTTGATTGCAGAAAATTTGAGTATGAAACTTTTTGTCTGGTGAACTTCTTGAATCAGGGCACAAATCACCACGTCTGCTTATGCAGCACCTATTGCAACTGGGATTCAATCCTGATTGAGATCTCTAGGTGCTAGGGTAATATGAATATTAAAAAGGAACGTATACGAAGAATGATAGGTGATAATTAAATCATAGATGATAAGATCAGAAAAGTATTCTCAGGTTATCTAGGGCATGTAACATGCAAGATGTTTTCCCTACGTCAGACCTACTGGCACCTTATCTAATCTGTTCCTAAATGAAAGCACAGTTGTACATGACTTTGCTCTAGTTGCAACATCTTATACAAATCCATGAAAATATCAGTCAAAGCTTTCCCAGGAAACTATGAATCATCATCAACAGGAAGGTGTATCTTAACAAAAAGGACAACAACGTTCTTATCGCCTCAAAAGAGATTAAATCTCAGCGCTGTATTCTTTATTACTAATTGTGAGTTTGAAATGCAGTTCTTTTCCTACAGAAATTACAGTTGTGAGATGCGACTGGTATTGGAAAATAGCTACGATGGGACAGTTTCTCAAAACAATTGATCACCGGAAAGAACAACTAAAGAATGGCAGATAATTTTGTATTTTCAGACACGGTGGGACATAACGTTAAGGATAGAGATTCACAAATACAGCTGATTAATTTATGATGAGCAAAAAAGAGACAAGGACTACCTGGGAACTGCATCTATCACAGAACCTGAACCATGGAATTCCACTTAAAACGTGGGTCCCTTACTAGTTAGACAAACATTTGTTGCGAATGAATGTCTAACAGACTCCCAAAACAAACGAAAAGCATAAGAAAATAATTCTCTGAACCAGAAAATGCTTCCAAAACACTAGGAATTTTGAATCTTTGTAAATTACTCTTGCTCTCTATTAAGCTGACAGAAGGTACGATATATTTTGGGTTTAACCATATATTATGATATAACCATAGAATATGATATATTTTCTTGTTAAGGTACCCACCAGTAGTGAGCAAAGTCATGTCCTAACGTGGCACTTAAGAGGCTATTTTCTCTCTTTTTATTTTTTATTTCCCTTTAGAAATCCAGGACACCACCATTCGCATCAAATCCATAAGGAACCTGGTAAAAAAGCTCCCTAGACCAAACTATGACACAATGAAAATCCTCTTTGACCATCTAAAGAAGTAAGTAGAACTGTGGCACTAACGGATTGATAATTTTAAAAGGAATTGGTGTGCGATTCCCAAATCCTGTTGGAAATGTCATCCAGAACACCAAAGATAATTACATTCTTTGGCAAACCTGAGCAAGATTTATGGTATCTATGTATATCCTATTCCTGCTCAAGAAATCATGAATTATTCCTCTGCTGGAAAACAGAACAGTTCTGTTTCCTTCGATGCAGCCAGACACATGAGGATTACTATGCTACAGGGATATTGAATTGGGCAAATGCAATACATTCCACTATTAAATTTGTCCAGTTTGGTTTAATTTTCTCCAACAACAGACCTTTTGATCACCATATTTTCATCCTCAAGATCCCTGTCGTTCCAGCTCCTTCACTGTAGCAACAGAAATAACCTCACCCAAGAAAATACATTACGAGCTCTTGTGCCTCACGAGGAAGCTTGTGACCCCTCAGAAATGCTGAGGAGAGATCTGGAAGTTCAATTTTGCTCTCCTAATGTTTCTGAGATAACACAGAGGCAGAAAAAAACCACTCTGTGAGACTCCACCTATCATTCTTCTGTGGTTTCCACGCTCTTTGAGCTCCATTTGCAAGAGATTTCAGCCCACAAAATCAATCCGGGTTCTCACGTTCACTTTGAGTTTTCTTCTTGTTTTAAGGCATTAACAGTAAAACCATACGTAGGTCACGTGCTCACTCAGAAACCAACCTGCAGGTGTTTGACTTGCAGAATGACTGGGCAGACGTTGCAGACTTCAGGATAGGGACACACGAAGGGCAGGATCCCGTTCCTCCCTTCATGGCTTTCCTGCTCTTGTGACTAACCAGTGCTATTTTGCACAGTCACTTTTCAGCCAAACTGCCCTTAAAATTGAAAGGACTAAGTAGGATCTAGGGCTGCATGGAATCCCTGTGCACAGAGGAACAGTTCATCTCAGGAATGATATAATGAGCCCAGTGATTGAGTAATAAAGACTCCAAATAAAAGACAGCTATGAGCTTATAATGAATGATGCCTTTATACTGATCATTTCTGCTATATTCCCCTGGCATGTACATGTAAGAGATGTAGATCTCTTATCTTGGTTTGCATCTTCCAGTTGAAACTGCAAAAGAAGTCCACGTAGTCGTGGGAACGTCCCCATTTCATTTACTATGGAAGGATTTTAAAGAGTCCATCAAATGACTGAGTTTGACCTTGCAGAAAAACAGTTTTCTGTGTTTTCATCTGATGTACCGTATGCACCCATTCTCTCCTTCAGCGGGCTGTCTAGAGAAGGATGATAATTTATTCTGTCAATGGAAGAATAATAAGGGAAATAATTTTCTGGGAAGAACCTGAGGGCAAGAAGCGGGTACACGCTCTCAGCACAGATATGCCACATCTAACATTTACCGAACCATATGGGGCATTGATCCCAACCTGAAGAAAGTTTTGTTACCATGTCTTAGGAGAGAGAGGTATCAGTTATACACAATAAGTCTTTGATCTCATTGTTAAATCACTTGATTGAGACTCAGGAGATGTGGGTTCAGTTCTTGGCTTTGACCGGATGTTCTGGGTGACCTTGGGTAAATCACTTAATCTCTCTGTGCCTTGGTTCCTTGTTTACAAAATGATGATAATGCTCCCTTTGTCTGCCTTGGCTTTTTAGAGCATAATCTGTTTGGGACAGCAATTGTTTCCTGCTGTGTATGTGTAGAATAACCAGCAAAAATGGACCAAGCCTGGTGGGTTTCTGAGAAACATGAAAGAAAATCAAAAAAGCCCCTCAAAAATACAGATAATAAAATACCTATACTTTGCAATGCATACGTACACAATATTAGGATTGATTACAACTCTGTGTATATGGTGGGAAGGTGGATGTGCTATCCAGATAAGCCCTTATCCAAGTGTCACTGCCGAAGGCATGGAGAAGCTAGAGATATACTGACACACTACCGTGGTACAGAGTGATAGAAGACAGGAAAATGGGATATTTGAGCCAGCTGGGGGTCTGCACGTTATGGGAGCAATCGTCTGAGTCTCTCTGGAGAAGGTCAGCCTTCTCTGCCGCACAAACATACCCTCACTTTGCTCTATTGACATGGAAGCAACACTAGAAGAGATACTGAAAACATCAAAACCAGATAAAAACTGATTTTTTTTCCCTTGAACTTGAAAATGTGAAAGACAGCAGTCAATCAGAATGGCCTCATGGCTCTATAAATGGAAATAAAGAAATATACAAATAACCCCTTGAGGTCGCTGGAGTGCGTCCAGAGAAGGACAATGAAGCTGGGGAAGGGTCTGGAAAACAGGTGTTATCAGGAGCACCTGAGGGAACTGGGGTTATTTAGTTTGGAGAAAAGGAGGCAGAGGGGACACCTGATCACTCTCTACAACTACGTGAAAGGAGGTTTTAGTAAGGTGGGTGCTGGACTCATCTGCCACGTCCCAGTGATAGAACAAGAGGAGATGGCTTCAAGTTGAGGCAGGGGAAGTTTAGACAAGATATTATGAAAAATTTATTCCCTGAAAGGGTTGTCAAGAATTAGAACTGGCTGCCCAGGGAAGTGATGGAGTCCCCATCGCTGGATGCATTTAAAAGACGGGTAGATGTGGTGCTTAGGGACACGGTTTTGTGGTGGAGTTGGCAGTATTATTTTGAGGATTGGACTTGATGAACTTAAAGGTCTTTTCCAATCTACACTATTCTGTGATTCTATACATACATCGTACATAATGACATGATGTTTCCATTATGTAAATACAGGAGATATATGCTTGTTTAAAGTAACCTAGGAAGCAAGACCAGTTTGCAGAGGTCAAAAATCACAGATTTACATCAATTTTAGGGATACTCTTCAGAAGAAGCGTGCCGATGTGCCAGCCTCACCGCTGACTTGCACATTATGCCACCCTCTTTAGCCACAGGCTTTGCCCTTTGTAAATCACACGAGGTTCAAAAGTTTCTAATTAGTTGAAAACAAAATTTAACTGGTTTGTATTTGCTGGTGGAGATGTTTTTGCCCACTGTTGAAAGGCACTTGAGAAGGGACCTCCTTTAGAAACTCAGACAAAGCAGATGATGAGGGAGTCGGTGAGAAAGGCCTGGCAGCAGGGATTAACACCAGTGCCGTACATCTTTCTTAAATCAAGCCCCCTGAAGTTACAAGAAGTCACGGTGCAGCGTATGAAACCCAGAGGAGGAGGATTAAAAGCAAAGCTTGGGGTTGCAGTACCTGTTCTTTTAAGTTTTTTTGCATTTGATTAAAAAAACCCAAACCACCACCTTCCCCTGTTCATCTTTGCATGAAAATTATTCTACTGCTCATAAGAGACAAAACGTAGGGCTGAACAGACCTCTCATGTAGCTCTTGTCAGTCTAACACCAGAAGAAATTGTTTTGTTAGGACTCAGACTGAAAATAACTGAGCACAACTATTAGGCTTCTCATACTTCCTCCTCAAGACGAGAAAATCAAACAAATAATATACTTCAAACATGAAACAAACAAGAAATTCCAGCCTGAGTAAGGATTTTGCCAAACAATGGGCTACAGAAGACACCTTTTTCTGCTTGGAAGTTTTTAAAGAGTATTTGTTAGCTCTATGTAGCCCATTGACTGTCGTTACTTACTCGCAAGATAATTTTACTCCTAAACAGAGCGAGCAGTTTCCAGATAAAACTGATAGACATTTCTGATCCTGTTTTGCGGGCACACACAGAACTTCAAATGATGGCAAAACCTGGTATCAGTTCTCTGCACAAACACAAACTGAGCAACCAATCCCCATCTGATAAATCAATATTTATGCCTAATAATTTACTCACGAAAAGTATAATCCAAGTGAGGTAGAAAGAGCGTTTTTCTCTTTAAGGAGCCCACAGTATTTTATGATCGGGGCTTAACCTTCTTCCATAGCAGCTCCTTTGAGGTAGTTATTACACACCCATTGGGAAACCGAGGCACAAAAAAGTTCACATGGCTCAAAGACTCAGTCTAAGCCAGCAATAAAATCTAAAAAGTTTGAGGAGTTTTTCTTTGCACAGAAGCTTCTGCAGCAACAGCAGAACACTCTTTCCCCGCTAACGCAAAATGCAGGAGGAGAGAGGAACACCCTGGCTGTGTCCTCTGTACCATGCTCCGAGCTGGCGAGGGCAGACGCAGCTCTGCTTCCAGAAGCTGTGTGCCTGCGTTGTGCAGCACTGTGCCTGAGCTAATAAGCTGTGCTTATTAATGTTAAATTAATGAATCTCAGCCTGCTCTGCTTATTAGGTTGAGCTCCGTGCCACCGCGAGGCAGCTCTGCGACTCCCAGACCCGCGCTGTCTCACATCTGACCAGGCTGGAGCACAGGGCAGCCAAGCTCGGGTCCGTCTCTACCCATCCGCGTAGACACCCCTGCACAGGGATATATTACAGGCAAACCCCCTCTCCTTGCTTATTATTTTCCCACACAAAGGCAGGATAATACGTGTTATTTACAAAAGTATAAAATGGATGTTGAAATAATTAAATGGGAAGACGGGGGCCAGCCTGACGCTTCCATTCCTCTCCCTTACATGGAAAGCACTGAACCCAGATGCCCAACTGTGGAAGATATTCTTCCAGCAGCAGCATCTGCCTCCTTGGCAGGCACTTCAGGCAAGTTGTCTGGGGAGGTCTGCAGTTGCCTCTTGCTTTATCACGTGGATCTGCTACTGTGGCCTATCTGGCTGCCTTGTCCAGGCAGAAGCCAGTTCCTTTTTACTCACCTTTGAATCCAAGAAACTCCATTTTTCTGCTCCATTTTTCCTGTACCGTACATTGTACAGTGAAATATTTTCAGATGCTGTCCAGGCTTTCTGTTCTTTCAGAGAGAGAATGGTGATTTCCTTCCTGCCCAAATTCTTCACTCTTACTATTAACTGGTTGCATCAATTTCACTGGAAATAAACTCCTTATCAAGAGCAGAACTTTTTATCTAAGTCAAACCCACTAATATTAATACATCAACCAACAAAAGTCATAGGTATTTACGCTTCAGTTGCTTTGAAAAACAGTCTTCCCCCATATTCATGGGTCTTTGAACAGAGAAAAGCATCCAATCCTGAAAAACGAAGCGCACACACACCTCAAACATCACAACTCGTGGCAGCTGCATTCTGAAGCAGAATGGCTTTTACAAACTACATGCACCTAAAGAGCCTTATTCTACCTATTAAAGGGTTTTTTTAGAAAAGAAAAGAAGAAAAAGAAAAAAGGCAGGCACAGACAGAAGCCCACACCAGGACACAATGACAATGTGATGACAAGTCCAGCAGCAGTACCCAGAATTCTGAGGGAAAATCAGAAAATAAAGTTAAAGTACAGCATTTAGTACGACTAAGCAGGGGATTTCTGCAAACACTTTTCTTTTTTCAAAGCTGGTGGAGGAAGGATGTAGCAAACATATGTGATTTTCACTTACTAAACTATGCGTCGTATCAGCAGTTTCAGGCAGGTTTACATACTAATCTAGGCTCAGGAGAACCCTTTTTCCACACAGTAAAAGAACAGATTACATTAAGAACTATACGAGCTTTTTATTAAGAAAAGGAAGGGGAGGGGGAAGAATGGTAAAAGCTATTTAAAAAAAAACCTCGGAGAACACGTGGGAGACCTACAACCCAAAGTGTGCGATGGGCACTTAATTTTGCTTCAGGAAAAATGCCCAGATTTGGGAATGCACAGAAGCATGGAAGTCCTTAACCAAAGGCACGAGAAAGACTATTTGTTGAAATTATTTCCTAAACTGAGACCTTTCTTTAAAATCAAGCAACTCACAAAGAGCTCCTGCTCTTCAGCCGCGAGACAGAAGCAAGGAGAAAAGTTCAGCCTTATTTCTAGAAGCTTTACAAGCATCTATTGGAAATGAGAGTAGGAGAAACGTCCTCTTGCACCAGAATAGTGCGTAGGTGACTTCCCAGGGACACAAAAGACTCAGTCACCCCGACCAGCATTTTAAGATTTACATGAAATGAGTTAATCACTTTCTATCTTGAGAAGGGCAAATATATATCGAGACATGCTCTTGCACACGTGCTTTTCTCTGTTTCAGCTACAGAAGAGATTTAGACAGGAGCTGGAGCAACGCCAAGGCTTGTCCTGTTTACTGTAGCCTCCCAGGGCTCCTTTTAGGAGGAAGGAAAAGAGTTAAACCAATTTTCTCTTTGCTGAGTGCACATCGGTCTCCCAAACCCTGCCCATGGAAATTAGCGGACACAAGAAAATTTGCTTCAGGCACAGGTACGCACAGGACAGGAGTAATAATAGATCTTGGATTAAAGGTAAAAAAGAAATCCAGTCTTCCAGAAGCACCCTTATGCATGCTTAGTTTATCCACTTTGCAGTGGGGTGACCTGCTACTGTGGTTTTTGCTGTCATGCCTAGTCCTTCTTGCTGCAGAACAAGAGAGTTTGCAAAGTTCCCCTCTTCCCTGAAGAATACCTTACAGCTTAGTGTTTCTAATGAGAAGAACGGACAGTAATTAAAACCACATTTTTACCTGTGTCTCCATATACTTCCTATTTCCACAACCGTATTTAAAAATATAAACCCTGATTTTCATAACAATCAGGCAAATAATTACACTTGGTACTTTTCAATGCTACCGAGCTTCAAAATGTACTGAACTAGTGTATCAGCAAATAACAGAACGATAAAAATAATTAACATAGTCTTAATTTAAATATTTATGATACGGTTGACTCTGTGGCTGTACGACACCATTGTGCTAGGTGCAATACACAAATACAGAGAGATAGAGCCCCTGTTTCAAAGAGCTCCCATTGTTCATCCCCCATTACTCAATATCAAACCATCTCAAAGAAGGTTTTCCAACGTTAATTAAATCTCATCACTTCCTTTTCAGGTCAGTAAGTTTTATTATCCTAGTTGTGTACATGGAGAAAGTGAGGAATGAAGAGGGTAAGGCATTTGCCCATGATGACACAGCGAACATTTCTCACTTCCACTCTCCATTCACTTCCCAGTCGCCCATCCCGAGCCACCCCCCCCCCGTTTTTGGAGGCTCGTCCACGTGCGTGTTGGCGCTGTGGGCGTACGTGTGCATATGGACAGCACATCCCGGGGAAGGCCGGGGATTGCTAAGTACTTTTGTGGTTAATCAAGACCATGTGAGAGTCCTGCTTCTGGTTTGCACTCACATAAGGTTTAGTAAAATATCACTGACGGAGTTAATTTATGTGATTTTGTAACCTCTTAATATTGCTTGGGGTTAGCGTTCTTTTCAACTCGAATGTTTTTTGGTGGTGAAAATTAAGAATGCTCAGTTCACTACAAAAGGGTTTTTTTCCCCTTCCCTTTTGTTTTTTTCTATTTTGGGAGATTGGACTCTAACACATTAATATCCAGGACCAGGTCATCAAAGGGTAAATTACAATGCTTTTCATTTTTCTGACTAAAAATATGGGATTTTTCTCAGAATAAGGCTGTAAAATAAATAATAGGCTTCACGTTCCTTAAGATATTCATTGGAACTTAAAAAACAAAACAAACCAAACCAGAATTTAATGCCAAAATGTCAGTGTTCTGTGCAAAATAATTAATATAACACAATAGGATCTATTCTGCTATCGATTGAAAGGGAATTTATGCAGGTAATTCATTAAGGCTAGTGGGAGTTTGGCATGTAAATCCCCCAGCACTCTGATGGGAAAACAGACCTTGATGATTTTTTACAAGCTATAAAATACAGGATTTTCAGTGGCAAGTACATAAAAAGAAGCAGCAAATACCTGAACAGCTAGGGCAATGGGTACCCTTGCTCTGTGAGACTTTTTAAATGACATTAGATCAAATCATTTTTCAGACAGTGCAAGAGATGCAACAATCATTTCAATCACCATGTTAAGAGAATCAATACATTTTTTGCTCCCAGAGAATGGTATTTTACATTCCAACATTTGCAGGCTATCACCTTCATACATCTCTTTTTGTGGTCAAGTGCATGATTAGTACTTCTGACAGCATATTGGCCATTTTCTTATGAAGCTCCACAAATTCTTGTAAATAAATACCAATCTGAAAAAAAAAAAAAAGTAGAGCAAATCTGTGGACTGGAATGCACCCTACTTGTAATGGGAACAAAAAGCTGGCAATGAAATATAAACCTAAATCACAGCAGAATGACCTACTTTAAGGCATTTGCCAAAGAGACAGTGTTTTAGACAGCTCCTCTGAAGTAGCGTCTTTATGTCTATGCCATCTGCAGATTTATTATTGTGCTTTAGGAAAGAAAAAAAAAGAGAAAAAAAAAGGGGGAAAAGAAAAACCTACAGTAAGCCCCAACAAAACTCAGCTTCATCTATAGGAAAGACTCCAGTACTGTGGGCACCACACCCACACCTACTGATGTGGTCCAAGTTTTTCCTTTAAAGGCACCTAATTAAGAAACCCTGACTCATTTACATGGAGACGTTTGATCTAAATTACACTCCAAACCGCACCAAATTAGGAGCATCTGTGAATGCGAAGTGTTTGTTCCCAGTGACTGGTAGAATAAGGCCAGTTCTGGACGGCACATGTTCAAGTGACGAAAAATATTTCAGATGTAACATATTTCCGAGACCCACTTTTCCACTAATAATTCATTATGAGTTAAACCAGTATCTCTGTTAGAACAATTATTTCAGGCTGTGAAAAAAAAAATAAAAAAATTTGTCATTTTACTTTTAAAAAGAAGAGGGGAGAAAACAGGGGGTGGGAGATAACCCCCTAGTTTGGTTGTTTTCCTTCATCAAGGGCCTTAACACCATCATAAGCCGCAATTTAAACCGGCACACTGTGTCTGTTATCGTGTTTTACTCCTGAAATCCAGACTAAGGGAAAGTATCTATGAGTGCTTGGTTGTTGTTCACAGCCAGGACTTTCTGTCTTGATGTCTGGCTTTCTGTCGTTAACCCACTGTGCTGGCTTTGCTAACAAGTCCGTACAAAGAGCAGGGTCTCAGCCCGCTGAGCTGGTACCCTATGGATAACGTGATGTGAGAGCGGTGTTTCCCTTCTGGGCTGCGTTGGTGCCACAATCTGGTCGTGCCTGTTTCATAGAATCACAGAATCATCTGGTTGGAAAAGACCTCTGAGACCATCGAGTCCAACCATACCTGTCTCCCTGTCCCTAAGGAACTCATCTACCCGTCTTCAAAACCCCTCCAGGGATGGAGACTCCACCACCTCCCTGGGCAGCTGTGCCCTTTCTGTGAAGGAATTTTTGCGTCCTAGAAGGCCACTCTGTACAAAAACAGGTCCTGTGGCAATTAGGGAACTTTTATCCCACTTTCCCACCTCCAAAAAAGAGTGAGCGAGGGGGTTGCAGAAGCCGCTCAGTTGCTGCTTTGTTGCCTTACAGTCTAAAACAGATAAGCCTTTATCTTGCTCTAATTTAAGCCATAGGAGCAGCCCAAGTGCCGGGGAACGCAAATCTGAATTCCGCACTGGGTTTGCAATTCCCAGTCCACTAAAGCAACCTGGCACAACCTTCACATTTGGCCCGTGCTGTTTGGCAGGCACCTTTGATTCTTCCCGTCTTTCCTACTTGGTGAACAGCCTAAGTTACATAATGCCAGTGACAATTTGTTTATGGCAAGCATTAGAGTCACTGTTTTACGATTACATTCAAACTTCAAGCCACATTTTGACGTCTAAGAATCATCTTGCAGTCTCATATATTATATACAAGAAGGTTTGTGTTCCAGTAAAGGGGGGGTGAACTTTATAAATAACATGACTTCTTTTGTCTGAAGAGATTTTAATACATTTGTCTGATCTACTGTTTTCGCAGTAGCTAGAATATAATTTGAATATATTAATATTTTCAGCAACTGTGCTCAGGGAGCCCAGTTAATAACTTATGCATGGATATATAGATATACTTCAGACAGAGGTAATGTTTTTAGCCCTTATGTTGGTAATACTTAGAAACACACAATGAAAAAGCCTGTTCTTTCCTTCTCTTTGTTGTGGGTGTGCATTGTGATGGTATGGAGCCAGTGTTCTTGCTGTTGTCTACACGGCCTGGATTCAATAAGCGGTTATATATTTGTATTATGACAATGTGGTCAAGGAAACCAGATTTTTTTAGTATACCTTCATGTGTCTGTACAGTATAAAATCTGGTATTTATTTTTCTCGTCCTCATTCAATATGTTAACCAAACCATAATTTGATACAGGTTATGTTCACTTTATAATTAAAATTATAGCGTTAGATGAAAATACAGCAAGATGTTGCTGAACGGAAAACGTTTATCTTTTCGTACATTACGCATTATAGTGCAATGTAAAATCACCACTCTGTGGAGCAGCTCAATTCAGCCAAGCAAACGACAATTTGCCTCCTCCCCTGGTCCACAAGATGCAACTGGTTACCTCTTCCAAGCTTAGGGTTTCTGCACCCATCTCAGCCCCGCTGTTAGACAGCACTGCCACATCCTCTCCAGAGCTTTGCTACGGTCTTCTAAAAGAAGACGTCTTGTTATGAAGACGAGCCAAGAAAAGGGAACTCATCAAAGTTCTGTATTTTTTACAGATCCCACCAACCCCTCTCCCGTAGCGCTCCTAGCACTTTCACGGACGATGTGCAAACCTTTCCCATCACGTTCTCTGTGTCAGCGCTAGATTCAACCTCCCCAAACCACTTGAGGATGGCAACTCATCTGCCTTGAAACTGCTCCCACTCCGCAGGTCACTGTCACCCACACAGCCTTCCCTAAACACCATCAGCAATCTTGGAGACCCCAGTAGTGCAGAGCATATGGGACAACCCTATAGCACACAGGAGCTCACCAGTAGGTGAACTTTACTGTGAACATTGGTTTGTCCGTACTCAAACTTTCGGATCAGAGAGAGTTTTCAGAAAGACGACGACGATACTAGTAGACCACCTCCTAGGACAATCCAGATATGTTTCCATAAAAATGTCATCAAAAGAATGAGTTTTCCATTCCTTCAGAGACTCTACTCCATGGAAGTAATTGCAGCTGCTATGGACTTGGCAGCAGCGTGGAGATTTCTATCTCAGCGCAAATTATAAACCTAGATGAATAGTTTTGAATCTCACCTGACCATTGTGGTGAGCAACTGCGTAAACCTTCTGGGTTACATGCTAATAGGTTTCCACATAACACTCCGTATTAAATTAAGTCTATACAGCTTCCCAACCTGAAATTACCATATTTTCTTCCTAAGGAGGCACTTACTCAGCTTGTAAATCCATTTACAACCATTCACTTAAGGTTTGACACTTTCTGCTGTAGGGAAAGATACGTGCAGCGCCTAAAAAAATTTAATCTTATCTGAGGGCCAGTGGTCTTCTGGAGCTCAGAGCAATGAAAAGTAATCATATATGGAAAAAAAATCATGCAATTTCATCTCCAAGAGCAGTGCACCTGTGCATAACATCAACAAAAAAGTCCTTGGAGGATCAGACCCGTTGGGTATCGACAGAAAGATCGTACCTGTTGTTCCTAAACCCTTCCATGTCTATCACATATTGTTTCAGTTAAGAGGTCCAAGAGACTCATAGATGTTTACTCACCAGTTTTTCTAACTGTGGATTTGGATCAGGGTCAGGCAAAAGCAGACATTGGCAAGTCTGGTCACTTGAAGCTTCAAAGACGAAAGAAGCACAACTGCTGACTGGTACGGCTGCCTGTATGGAGAATAAAGTCTTTTGTAAAGAGTGTAAGGCAGCTGGATCACAGTCAGCTGAGAGCAGCACCTGTGCGCGTGGGTAATTGTCTTAAAAAGTAATGAGGACATTCAAAGCCAGTTTAAAGCTAGGAAATACTGCAGAACTTGCAGTGCTGCAAAGGGTGCATCTTAGAAAGACACAATACATCGAAAATCCTCCACTCCAGGCGCTTTGTGCATTTAGTGCAATGGACTATACACGTGCAGAAAAAATAAACATCAAGCTAAGGTGAGCGGACGAGACAGACAAAGTGTAAGTAGAAAAGACAATGCTGACATAGTAAATTCATTGCTCGAGGGCAAGTAAAATGTAAATAAGTTTAAAGAAATCAAAGACTCGTGGCACATACTCACTAGTGCATTTAAGAGATACATTCATCCTACTCACGTTCAATATCAGGGCTGAAACAATCGTGCTGCTGGGAGGCACGTTAAAGCATCTTTCAAATCTGATACAAACACAGTGCATGTATGTTGCAATAGTAGCTTGTGGAGAGCTCAGAACTGAACCTGAAAGGGTAGGGATCCTGGTTGGGGTCAGATCCCATATCAAATCATCTATCTTGGGCAGAAAGACTTCCATTTTAAACAACTAGGTGGTGGCAATATAGTTTTAAAAAAGGAGATTTTATAGTGAGGACAATGAATAGACCAATATTTAGAAGTTTTTTGTTGTTTAAAAGGATTGGAAACAAAATAATTTATGAAGTCATTACATCTATAGGAGCTCACAGAGAAGGAAAACTTTGGAAAGAGCTTGGTCACACAGTATCACAGTATCATAAGGTTGGAAAAGACCTTTGAGATCATCGAGTCCAACCTATGACCCAACACCTACACCTATTCCTACTTGTCAACTACGCCCTGGCACTAAATGCCTCATCCAAATTCTCTTTAAACACCTCCAGGGACGGTGACTCCACCACCTCCCCGGGCAGCGCATTCCAATGAACAATTACCCTCTCAGTGAAGACGTCTCTGACGTCTGTGGAATTCTGTATGACATTTTCTTATTTCAGCAAGAAAAAAATATTAGTTATATCAGAAAAAGGAATAATTTACCTGTGACACTGGACAAAACCCAATGTGTTGTTAGTGAAACTAAGTTTTTAATGAGGGGCCTTAGACTCTCCAGCAAAGCTGAACTTCTGAGCTGCTTCTCTACAGTTCAACATCCCAGGCTGAAATTCCAGCCAACTGCCACTTTTGGAGTTTAAGCCAGAGAGTAAACCTGTCCTATCCAGAGCTATTTGCTGTTAACTAGGTTACCACAGCACAAAAGGGCTATGCCTGGGGGCTGCAAGAGGTTACAGACGGAACACAGTCAAAAGCAGTAATGCCGCTTAGTAGAAACAGATATCACGCAAAATGAGAAAAGCTAAGCTTATACAAGGGAGAATTCCGACTCCATTGTCTCTCCCAGTCTCTGGGAGTTTTGTCGGTGACTTTAACAGTAATCAAAATTTCACTCATTGTTGAGAGAGTTTCTGCAAGAGGGGTTGATGAAGCGCAAGTTAAAATAACTGTTTATCTTGGCCTTCCAAAATACACTTTGAGAGCACGGACTGCTGTCTAACTCAATGTTTCCCTGATTTGGCAATGCAGGCGGCTCTGCTTGGGACCAAGGGTGTAAAATTGTGCTCGTGGAGTACATTTATAATTTGCAATAAGAATTTCCCTCCTTTAAATGCTGAAGTTCACACTGGTCACTGCCCTGCAAGCCATGGCGGAGCTGGACTCCTGAAGCACAGCAAGGTATGGTTTGTGAGAAGTGATTTCACAAAACAGTAACGTCGCTGGGTATCAGTGTCAGTGCTGACGCTCTTCAACCTGAGCCTCTCTTTCGAAAGATGGGTAGAGATTACTGGAAGGAAGAGCATATTAGTGGCTGGCAGAGACACCGAGCTTACTGGGATCAGGAGGATTATATTAGAATCACAGAATCATGGAATGGGTTGGGTTGGAAGGGACCTCAGAGCCCATCCAGTGCCACCCCCTGCCATGGGCAGGGACACCTCCCACTGGGTCAGGGGGCTCCAAGCCCCATCCAACCTGGCCTTGAACACCTCTAGGGATGGGGGGCAGCCACAGCTTCTCTGGGCAACCTGTGCCTCCCCACCCTCACTCCCCTCACCCTAAAGCATTTCTTCTTAATATTTAACCTAACCCTACCCTCACAGCAACGAGCCTCATCATCTTTCTATTTTTCTTATCAGTTAATCTCAACAAAAGAATGCCGTTTACAGGCGTCTGTGAACAAGGTCCCATAGGGTCTCCTGCATGCTTTCTGTACCCCTGCTGCTTCGGGTGCGTTGTAGAAGGGTGGCTCCTTGCACTGAGTTAGGAAACAGCTGGGTTACCAGCAGAACCCATGGCTCTGCTTTTTTGCCACGTACTTTCTGTTTGTCCATCACTAAGCACATCAAAGCCTCAGTGTCCCCACCAGAAAACAATGCTGTTAAGAACATTAATCCACCTTTATTAAGAGCCTTTAGCTTTATGGAGGAATACCAAATATTACTAAGACAAAGACAAGAGGATAATAAGGAAACGTGTTTTTTCCCTTGTTGACCTAGTTTCTAACCTCACTTTAAAATCTTCCATTGATTTTAATTATGCTTAATCTAAAGCTAAGCTCGCAAATCTAGCAAACTTAAGGACTGCTTTTAAGTGAATTTTCTCGCCTGTCAGAGTTCTTCAGGCTTTCTACGCCACAGTTAGAAGTTTATTTCCAGCCCAGATACAAAGTTGAGGCAGCTCTCTCCCCGCAGGAAGCCCCCAGCATCACTACTGTACGACGCACGAGTTCAAACGCTACCTTGCTGGAACCAAGCCTGTGTATCGCATTCTTCACAGAACCATTGCAGTCTTTTTCTCATCAGCAATAGCCAGAGGCAGTAATAAGGGTGAAGGATATCTATCATCAAAAGTCCAGTGTCAATGTGTTCCCCCAATTTATTTACTGACCTTCAATGCAACAGCCATACTCCTGACCCTCATGAGATGAAGCCTAAGGGGAAATGGCACTGAGCACCAATTCCATATCCTGTTGTTCTGTGGTCTAAATTAAGTGCTAATTAATTACCACTGGCATCTTTGGCATAGCCTGTCAAATTGGATTTAGGATATCCTTTCGCTGTTTAAACAAATAGCCCTACACATCAAGCTAAAATCCCAAGTGTTAGCATTTTCTTTACTTTTAAATTTTTATTCAAAAACTCAGCGAGTACTTCCATAGATTTTGCAGGTAGAATTCAAATAAAAGAAACAGGAATTGATATTGTCAATTTTGATTAATAGTCCTTCATTAATAAGCATCCTGTTATTCAGTTTCCACCTGCAGTTGCTGATGTTGCCTGGAATCAATTAACTCATATAATTTGATTTATTTTACAAAGACATTTTTGGATGTGCTGTGCTGATGATAAAGGTTCTATATTTACAATTCTTGATTTAAGGGAGATTGTTACAAACTGCTTTTTATTTTTAATGTTACAAGGAAATGTAGCTTCGGGCATTCTTGAATTAAAATATTTAAGCAATTAAAAAAGTTAAAGCTTTATTCATGTAAAACTATCTGTTGCCTTCTGAGCCACACAGGCCACAAAAATACACAGACCCAGGAACTCTGACAGGTTGGTCTTGACAATAAGCTGGTTGTTCTGCAGAAAAAAAATCAGAAATAGGATTTTAAAAGAAAATTGAAAAAAAAATAAAATATCAATCATAGCAAAAATTACACCACCAGCCAAAACTACAGTTAAGGGCTCTATGTGTTATATCTCCCACTGAACATATATTATTCTGCCTAACATCTGTGATGAGTGGTTTTGTCCTCTCCCATCCCCTGCCCAAGATAAGATTCCTGTTTGTATTGGTCGTGTGACTTTTGAAGAGGGGTTTGCTGCTGTTTGAGATGCGTATGTGTTGCCACGGGGCCGTTAGAGAAGGCAAAACCGAATGCCTTGTGCACGAAGCTACAGTTAGAGGAGACTGAGATGCTGCTTGAGGTGGTTTGTGGCCCTCAGCTGACTCCTGCCAAGGGGTTGTCTCCAAACGGGCAGACTTCAGGCTCAAGAGCAAGGTGATAACGTGGATTAGCCAGATCCCTTCCTCCCTGCGGCCTTACGAGCATTAGTCAAAACCAGTTTGCACTCAGACACAAAGAATTAAAACCCGAGCCCAACCGGCAGGACAGAGTGCGGGCTGGCAGCAAATGGAAGAACTTAGGAGCTCACCCAGTTGGGTCAATTTTCCAAAAGGGAGACCTGGAATATCCACAGTAATAGGGAAGATGTCGTGGAAAGATTTTGAATCAATTTCTTAGACACAGCATGGTTTGAGGGAGCACAACCTGAGCCTCTGCCCCCACCGGGCTCTTCAGTGGAGCCACCAGAACACGGAGAAGAGTTCCCCTTGCTGTCCAAGCCGTGCTGGGACACCAGCGTGCACCCTCTGCCACGGGCACACGGCTGCACTGAAGTGGGAACTCGTCACCTCTGACACCCAGGGGCTGTACCCACCCTGGATCAGTGGTGGCAGCTAGAATGGTGCGAACGTTGGGAGTGTCCTGTGTAGCGACAGGAGTTGGACTCCATGATCCTTTTGGGTCCCTTCCAACTCAGGTCTACGAGTCTTTGACAATTCTATGAATGCAACTTTAGCCCTTCACTCACCCTCCACTAGGACACAACTGATTGAAGTCCCTGTAGAAATCCGAGTCTCTCTTAACTATCAAAATACGCTTTTACATCGTGGCCTCTCTCATCTGGAAAATGAAGACTTTCTCCACTAGAAAAGGCACGGTGAGGTGTGTGCAAAGGCAAGAGCACACGTGCTCTTTAGAAAGGAAGTTAGCAAAGCAGCTAGCAAAGTTCAAAGTCGGTCCAAAGTTGATGGACTTGGCATTGCTAGGTTCATCATTGGTTTTGATGATCTTAAAGGACTTTTCCAACCTAAACAATCCCATGATTCTGTGATCCGATGGTGAGAAGAATTTATTTTGAACTGTTCTCTTATTAAACCAGGCTAAGTCAGTATAAATGCCTTTCTTCAGTTTTTTTGGAGTCCATTCAGCCAACTGTGAAGCGATGTTTGGAGTTAGTTTAGTTATTATTTTCACTTAGGGCTAGACTCCAAGGCAGTTCATCCAGGGAATGGCTCGTGCTGTGAGATATGCAGGGGATCCCCCGAGGAAGCTCATTCTCCAGCGGGTCCCTGTCAGCTGTCCAGGTGCTATATATAGCCATCCCACAGTCAGATTTAAAGGCTAGTCTGAGGAAGAAGACAGCATCAAGTGCCCGTTCTTGTGTCCCAGAGCGACTGAAGAGGAGGGATTTTTCCCAAAGAGCTGTAATACGAACCCGCAGCTGCAGAGCGCAGGAAGCCTATGGAGTTTCTGTAGGCCAGGAGCCACGGAGGCTATTTTCAGCAAAAGCAAGCTCTTAAGTATGTCTGAACTATTTCTGACCCCTCTTGTAACGTATCACACGCCATGACCTGGTTTCTCTATTACCAATCTTGGATACCTATTGTTTTGAATTCAACTTGTGGAGTAAAGAGGAATTTAAAGTACCTTTGCATTTTACACAGGCAAAAGAAAGTAGTTTAGAACCATATTAGTCCACTGCGACCACACTTCGAAAACGACAGGCGTCGCAGTGGTTTGGAGCTCCTCTGTAAGCATAAACCTCAGGTCACAGCCACAGATGCACAAAACTCCCCTGTCCCCCAACAGGGTAGACAGATTTCAACACAACAAGCTGGGGATTCGATTGATAATGTTTGCATTTGCTGAGCTTCATCAGCTGGTGAGCACCACTGCAACGCAACTGAGCAAATCGCCACAAAGCCAGTACATAAATAATAATGAGGTTTAGTGCGCATTCATAAGAGACCAAGAATCCCGATTTATTACTAAATTTTAAATTTATTGAACAGTTTACATAGAGAGCTGGTGATATTAGGGATCACTTACCATTGATTATTTCCGTAAGTCTCTCAAGACGGGGTTAAGTGGTGCACGGGCCCTGCACCCTTCCTCCACAGCAGGTGGATTTTACTGTCTGTCCTAAGCTGGTCACAGTGCTCCCTCTGGATACGCAAGGCTTTGACCTATTTAAAAGGACACTTATTGCTGTTTGTCATTTGAAAAGAACTCTCGAAGCCATATTTTGTGGTTCAGTTGTCTTTTTAGTACCAAAAAATCACTTAAGCTCTTCCTGAAGAACAGCTACTACAGCTGAACTTCAGTAAGTTTACAACAGAACACGACGTTGCGTTAATACGCTGTATCTCAGGAAGGTACGTAACAAGCCTTAAATGGAAAGAAAATACATTCAGACGAAACCTGAGAGCTTATCTGCGCATCATTTTGTACTTGTGCTTCTTTCCTAACACTGAAAAACCCATCTGGCAAAAGCCCTGCCAAAACGTGCTTATGCACACACAGACGTTATCCCCGTGTAGGATGGTACGGTTTTATTATCAGGTTATTTTCCAGTACATTTGGCACAGTTAAGGTAAGTATATTAACTTTATTTCCAAATAAAGAAAACAAAGTTGTACTGAATGTCTCAGCCGTTGTCAATGAGTTAAGAACTGACAGGAGGTCCAAGTAATCAACCCTGTCTACTGCACCAAGCTTTCCCTTGGGACATCTCTTCTGATCATACAATGTATCTGACTGGCATGGATGTAGAATTGCTTTCAATAAAGATTTTATTTCAAGGTTGAATGATTCCTTCCCAAATGTCTTGTCACTAAGGCAAAGTATATAATACCTGTTATTTTTTTTTAACTCCTGTGAACCAGCATTTGGGAAACATTAAATGTTGAGCTAGAAATTGTTTGTCGTAAGAGTCAAAATTTAATGCGTTCAAATTGATTGGGAGCTCTGCAACAGCAAAAGTCAGAGAACCGCTGCATCAGAACTGGCCCCTAACAGTGCAGTGAAAAGGCCCGTTAAGAGAGTTAGAGTTCGGGTGAGTTGCGGGCAGCTGGGCCCATCGCCGGGGCCAAGTCCTTAAGCTAAAACATTACGTCAGCATACGCCTGAGTATGTATAGGAAACAGATTAGCTAATTCAAGGATAATTATTGCTAAAAATAATCAATAGGATGTGTAGACTTTGATCCACTGAGGCAGTTCATACCAACTTACACATCAAATCAGCCTCACTGTCCATCAGGTCCGGGACAGAGGTCTCCAGCACAGTTCACCCAAGGTAGAAAACCCACCAGAATGGGCTTGTCATGCAATAACGCACTTAGAGAGGGTTTGGTTCATAAATCTATAAGGTTAGCTGTTATATATGCTATATACTGTGGAGTTCTTTATTCCTACACATCTTAAATCTTTTTTGGCCTCTACTTAAGTCTTGTTTTCTGTCTCTCATGGTAGTGACTTCCCTAGTTAAATAAAATATTCTGCATAATGGTGGCAGACAAGATTCTGAAAAGACCGAAACCCACACCTGCTATTCCAGCCCATCATATTTTCATAGAATCAGAAGGTTGGAAGAGACCTCTGAGATCATCGAGTCCAACCGTGCCTGTCTCCCTCCTAAACCGTGTCCCACATGACCCCTTCTTACTCTTCTGAGCCTCCCATTTTGTAACATATTGCCCTTTAAGTCACAGTCACACCAGTTCATGGAAGAGCCACAGGATTGCCTGCTCCAAAAGTTACCCCTCGACATCATTAAAAGAGTCCTAAGTGTGGCCAAAGCCAGCTTGGCTAAGGGTAAAAATGCCTCTGACACTGAGCAAACTTAAATCCTCCTAGGTTAGAAAAGGCTAAGAAAGCAAGACTGTCCTCCTAGCAGAGGACAGCTCTACCCTCAAACACTCTCCAGCCTACCGTAAAACAGTGCCTTTTCCATGGGGGATTTTCTTCCCAAATCCGCCGACTTCTGTCTCTAATTCTTTTATGTACAGTAGGAACATTAACAAGGTGAAGAATCAGGGTCACCGTTGCAACGCTTTCCCCTCCTCAGCAGTTACTAGGGAGTAAAAATGGAAAACATTTCCTAACGCCTCGAGTGTTTGAAGTAATAATCCAATGTTCTTCCTGAATGTCAAAATTAATAATGATTTTATTTAGAGAGTTTGAAAAGTGTAGGTTTAATGGAACGAGGGTGCCAAACTCACCATACAATGACCCTCTTAGCTGTAGAGTTGCCCTGCTCTCAGTCACACGCTTTCCAGCTTACAGTTGCCTTGGCAACAGCCAAAGCATAAATTCCAAGTATTTTTGCTTATGTATGTGCCATTGACACCAGAGCCCTCCTATCAGACACTTCTGCTGTTTTAATACATCATTAATTTCATTGCTATTAATAATGGGAGCGGTATTTTCTGTATATCTCCTGACTTGTGATCTTAAAGGAATGAAGCCGTTCTTGAAGTCTGCAATTCAGCTCACTTATCTGGGGGGGAAACCTCGCACAGCGTAACACCCAACAGCTTCTTGACACAGTTCCAACATCTGTGGCACCAGATTATAGATTGTTTCTTAAATAATCTTAAATTGATGGATCATTGCTCCTTTCATTTGGGCCACAAAAAAAGTACCTCTGGCATTTCCTTTCACTTTTTATGTTGTAAATGGTGTATCACTCTTTCTGCCTTTTTTTCTTGCCAAAAAAGAATTCTTGCCCATTTTAAAGGGATTTTCTTTTTCAACAACTCGATTTCATTTAGCAGCTACAGTAATAGCTTAAATTATGCATATTTGTTTTTTGGTTTTCTTTGGCTTTTCCTTTTGTGGACAGATGAAAAAAATATTAGTTATAGAATTTCATTGGTAAATATTTGTAATTTTAAAAGGCATAAGGTCCTAAACTTGTAATTATTTTATTCAGGCTGGATTGAATTCCTTCCTTCTTTCCCTCCAGTAGCTGAATTTTACCACAGATTCTTTAACTGCTCAGACTTTCCATGTTTTCAAGTTTTCCTGGTTTGCAGGTTTTCGTTACTACAGTCATCTCGGCAAGTACAACTGCATGAATAGATAGAAAATATTAAGAATTTTCAAGAGATTTTATCAAGACAAGGACTATTAAACTGCCATTAAGGTTAGGGGTCAGGGTCCCAAATACACACGTTTTTAGTGCCGCGTTCTAGGTCAGTGAAACACAACGAGAGCCAGTGAACACCACACACATCCTCCCTTGCCTCATGCCATGTATGAGCATCCTGAGAGTCGAGTGACTGCAGACCACGAGCTGCCAACACGTATCAGAAACATAAGATCTCAACACCTTGCTCCAAATTTTGTAGATAAAGCAAGTCAGATCCCTCCCTTCCGTTTAGTAAATTGAGCTCTGCCACCACTATTTTCACCCTGACTCTGCACTCACGATCCTCTGCCTCCTGCTCCCTGCTCTGTGTTTCACCTCCACCTCCATCAGCGTTGTCCATCATCAACACCACCTCATTGCAAAGCCGTGGCCGAGGCCAGGTTGATGATCTCTAAAGTCATACACGATACAATTGCTGGAAATGATTTTTCTCCTGGTGAACCGGTATCTCTACCCACGCTGATGCTGACTGCAAATACTTTACAAAGTGTTCCAACTTGTAGCATGCAGCAAGGTCAGCAGAGATCGAGTTCTCACAGGGAGAACACAAGCTCGATGTATGTGCTTCTGGATAAGTGGCAGGAAAACAACCCTGTCACCCTTGTAACAAACATTTTTAATTGTGATAAAGATGTGTGATGTCCATCAGAAGCCACACAGTCATTTGGCAACAAAGCTCTTAACTTTTAAGACTTTCTGTACTCCTAAGAGAAGAGATAAGTTAATATTACCATAGAGGAAAGATAATTATTTTTAAAAATTTATAATAAAGATGCTATATTTTAAGAAACTAATAATTAAGCCAATCTGATTAGTGCCATATGGAGAGTTTTGTGCAATGGACACCACAGTTACAAGCACAAGGCAGAACTAAGTAATGCTTCCTATTTATATATGGGAAAAAAACACGAGCACTGATTTTCGAGGAACGTGGTAAACGACGAGTTTGGCATAAATCCACAAGAAGATGCTCTTTGCTGTGCAACCCACCCTCTAACATGAGGGAAACCTTTTCTTAATGTGACTGAAACCACTACATCTCATGAAGTTCCTTTCACTTACAGCGTAGTTTGCTGTAAATCCAGCAACAGGTATGGGAAAACAGAGGCGGCTATGATGGTTTTTAAATTGCTGTCTGGATTTATAAAGCTAAATGAGTGACAATTAGAGAGAGGGGAGGCAAAGCAGAATTTGGCTTCAACAGTCCACTTGGAATGTTTAAGCTATAACTAACAGATTAAGGAAGCATCCATAAATTCAAACATTTACATATTAATGTTACATTTAGATGAAATTCCTTGGTAGAGCTGTGTAATTTGTTTATAAAATATGTATCTTCATTTGCTAGTTTTTCCAATCTAGGATATATTATATATTCTGGAGGGTGGAAGGAAATGGATTTCTACTTAGTTCATACTCACCGTTGCAGAGATTTATGGGAAACTGCCTACCTAAACTCCATTCATTAAACCCATATTGTTCTTAGACCAGACTTCTCCATCCTTAATGTCATTTCCACAAGAATATTAAGTCTTAATACAGACATAAGATCAACTTTTAATAATAATAGTCCTCCTCCTGTAATTTTGTGGGTAATAAAGATATCAAAGGTTATAATCCTTACCATTATTTTCCAAGTCATCTCATTAAGGTACGTGGTCTCAGTGTCTTTTTAGAAACCTTGTGTCAGTATAAGGCACGCAAAAGTCTTTAGTTATATAAATTTCACAATCCATTTCAGACCAGACTAGCTTTATTGGATTTAAATTAGCAGAAGGAATGTGTTTCATATCAGTTCTATATTAAGGGGCTTTTTTTGTTTTCCCAACTCTTTCAGTGCTGGAGACCACGTTAAGAGAAGCAGGGAAGCTTCTCTCCGCAGCCATCAAAACTATCGACAGCAAAAGTCAATAGCATGAAGAGGAATCCCTGTTTCCAGTATCTAAATGCATGAGCTCCAAAATTATTGCCTTATAGCGCGCATACCAACTGATGCTCAATCACCAGACATAATTACGCCCTGGAATAAGAGAGTCCTGTAAATGGGGCTCTGGACCTCCACCCCACGCACGTCTTGTGGTCTGGGGCTCACTCTCCTTTCCTTGTTTGTCAGGTTGGCAGACGTTGTCTCTTCCCTCCCTCTTTTCATTCTCTTTGATAACTTAACCAAACATCCCTGCTAGGAGAATCAGTAAAAAAAAGTGCCTCTATGTACTCGAAAAGCAACAGCGACTCCTTTGACATCCCTCTTTTTTAACCAATTCTTTCCTTTCGTCAACAGGATAGCAGCCAAGGAATCCGTGAATCTTATGTCAACACAAAGCTTAGGAATAGTGTTTGGACCAACACTCCTTAGACCCGAAAAGGAGACAGGGAACATGGCAGTCCACATGCTGTACCAAAATCAGATAGTTGAACTCATGTTGAGTGAGTACAGCAAGATCTTCGGCTCTGAGGAAGACTGACAGACAGGGCCTGTTATTGAAAACGTTCACATCTGTCTTGATGTCTAATATTTTTACATTTCTGTAAACATATTTCTGAAATATTTCTTGTTCTTTCAAGTGACAGATGCCTCATTTTGTGAAAACTTAATGATGATTTTGTGTTTAATTTTCAAACATTGGAATAAAAAAATATTGTCAACATTTGCCTATATGTATTCTGCATTAACCCTTTGAGAGTTTCATTATGCTAGCACTCCAAGTGTCACTTTTTTTGCAAACTGAGCACACAGCATATGGCCAAAGACCATAGAAAATGCTGTTTACCAACATATGCAATGGCACAGAAAGACAAATAGTAATTGATGAGATTTGTGGGAAATGAATTAAAATATGTATGTGAAAGGCAATGAATTAAAACAGTGATACCAGATCATTTGTAGCTAATCTGAGTATAATTTGCCTCTCTTTGATATAGATCGAAAATTAAAGACATGAAGAATAATCAATTTGCCTACCACAAAAGTTAAAAAAAAAATTACATTTAATACTTTTAAACAAATAAAAAACCACCCAATCACCACCAGAATGTCACTATTTGCATAACAGTGCCTAAAAAAAATAAAAACAAAAGCGGAACTTTGGCATTTTTACTTAAACGCGGTACATGAAATGAAGACGTTGCATGACTGCTCATTTGAATGTAACATCCATTTTGATTCTTCATCACACTGTACATCTGCCTGCCTTCCCCAGCTATCTCATGTTCTGTAGCATTTGTATTGTGCTCCTGAGGATGCTTTATTGGTGAACTACATTAAATTCATCTAGAAAGAACTTTAAAAAAAAAGCCTTTTCATATGCCCTTAGGATTACTTGGCTAGACTTGAATCAATTTATGCATTTGATGGTTAGTTTCAGTTGTCATGGATAAACAAAAGGGTAACTGTCTAGAATATATCAAATATTGTTTCATTTTGAAATGTATGTTTCCAGCTATACACATCTCCTACCCTGTTTTGTAAAAGTATTCTGCTGATAAAATGTAGACTTATGTTTGACAGCTTTTTAATCAAGTTCAAAGAGAATAAATAAAACTAATCCAGTGTGGTAAAGAGTCTGTCTGGTTATCGATTTGTTCATAAAATGAAAAATAAACCATGTAAATAAGATGTGTGAAACACAGATCTAGAAGCAAATATTTAAAGCAATTAAAGACCTCAGAACGTAGGATTAATGCATAGGTTTGCTGTGCACAAGAGATACGTCTTCAATATCACCTCAGCAGATCATGGATTACTCCAGTTTCTACTTAGCCTTTTTTTGCAAAATACCATGTTGTTCAGGAAAGGTTGCTCTTCAGAGCCACCATTTAAGGGAACAAATGCATAACGAGGCTTAATCATTAACCAAGACAAGGCTCCTCCATCAGGTATCAGCACAAGCAGAAAAAAACACCAGAAAAACAAAAATTGTCCCTGAGACAGTTTCTGACTTCATAAAAGTCTGAAAAATCAAGAAAAACAGAGGGGTAGTGACCAGTAATTGAAATTAAAAATCAATATCGAACAAATACCTCCCCCATATCACAAGTATCCAACGTAATAATTTCTGAATAAAACTATAACATTCTAGAGAACCCAAATTCACTGTACTTTCAAGAAAATATTTTTCATGTTAATGTCAAGCCAGGAGTACTTAAACAGTAATGCTTTTCAGCATCGTCGTCTTTAGACTCTTTTAATAGCAACAAACCAGGCGCTGTTTATAGCCTGTGGAAATGACTGGAAGAAAGATAGTCAGAAGTTCAGTCTATTCCTTAATAAAGACCATTCACATTATGGCCCCACGGGTGCTCACAATCATGCTATTGAAGTCATTTCTACTATTACTGGAAATGAAAAGTTCACTTGTTACTTGGATCCTGTTGCACTCAGACGAAAAAAATTCTTAATTAATTAATTAATCTTCCTTTAAGCTTTCCTTGAGGCACGGAGACTCCTCTTTTCTTGTTTTCATAAGCAAGACAAGGCTTCTGAAATGAACACGTATTTTAGGATCAGCTGGTTTGGTTGGGGGAGAAATAATAAAGCAAACTTTTTGAGACATAAGCCTTCCTCTGGTTTTGAAGGGCGCCTTACACGAGTGCCGTAAAAATATGCCGAGTTCTCTACAAAACGCTTTGTTAAAGGCAGGAGCCTGGTGAGTAGCCGAGACAAGCAGGTCTCATCAGAGCAGTGCGTACATCTGGGGTGTGGAGCAGATGTCTACCCTTTCTCATCCTGACAACAGAGATGAACAACCATGCCTGGCTACCAAGCTGCTCCCTTCCCCAGGAGACCACTCTTCTCCCTGTACCCTTTAATATCTACATGAATTCAGCGGGAAAAATTACTAACTCAACTCTTAGTCAAAGCGCCAGCCCCAGAGCTCCTGCCATCAGCCCCTCAGGGCAGAAAGCAGCCTGACAACAACGAGAAAGAGAAAATTTCCAGGCTTCAACTGCACTGGGGTTTCTTTTTCCACCTGCCCAGGTAGTCTGCTTTTTGTTACCAAAAGGCTTTTATCTGTTGCTGGACACGGACCTTTCTAAAGCCTAAAAGCGTCTAAGTTTGGGTTACATCCGGCATGAGCAACTCACTCAGCCCATAGCATCACTATATTGCTCCTCCAATTTTAAGAATTAATAAACAAATAAATAAATTTTAAATACTAAGAATAAACTTATAGGAATATTACACTTATAAAAATATTCACTATGATTTGGTAGGAATTTTGCTCAAACTTTACTAAATTTTTAGTCAGTCAAAATCAGACTTGCAGAGGAGCTGTTTTTCAGGAGCTGGCTTCGAACTGACAAAGATCAGAGACACTTTAAGTAAGCAGCTATCGTTATTAATGGATATGATCGGAAAAAAAATGAAGGCTGAGAATGCACCAGAGACAAAACCATCCAAGAATCCTTGTGCTTATCTGCATCTTCTCCTTATACAGACTATCTTCTGCTCCAAGTCGAGCAAAAAGACAGCTGTCCTAGTAAGAGGGATTGGTACAGTAAAAGACACGGGAAAGAGACCTACAATGGAACTGAAAAGGACATTTCCAGCTAGAAGTATTTTTTATTAAAATAAATTTATTGAATCTTAAACATTTGCAAGAAAAACTGTCGGCTTTTAATTCAAGAAATTCAACTGCAAAAGAGAATTGCTGAGCAAACGATGAGAAAGACTGATTTGCTGAGCTACAGCTAGAAGAGGACACGGAAACTACACTGAACACATTTTCATCCCTTTCTTTATGTATATCCATACAGAGCAACATGCATTTTAATAGTTCTTTAATTCCCTGCTAGGACAGTTACAGCACAGGTAACATTCAGGCTGTTTTTTTAAGCGTCCCGTATTACAGCGGAGCCAAAGACTGCCATTGAGCCCAAGCCAACCAAGAAGATCAACCCATCGGTTACTACGTAGTGTATAGTGCGTCGGCAGAGTTTGGGAAAAAGCTGGAAAACAAATTGGGACCACAATCACCACTGCCATCAGGCAGAGCAGAGATTTTACACGGCTAATTTTCAGAAGAGGTTGCGAGACAAGCCTTGGGGAATGCACATATTCCCAAGGCACAGCAGGTTGCCCTGCACTGCATTCCTGCTGCGGAAAGGAAACGGAGCATGAGGAAGGTGAGCATAAGCACAGATGCAGGTCTCAGTCACAGGTCTTGACTTCTGCAGAACACAGGAACCTTCCTCAGCACTCACTTTAGATTGAAAAAATAACCCTTCCTTAAGGACCAAGGGCAACACATGGGAAACATCTGCAGCACGTGGCCTGCTGAGGTCCAATCGTACGCAAGCCCTGCAGTTCTTGGGAGCTCCAGCCCTTGTTAGCCAGTGGGCTTCACCAAGGGAATGCCTGCGTGATGCTACTAAAGCAGCAATCTCATCCTCGTGCCAATTCACCATGTGTTATCACAGCAAATGAATATACTCTGTCATTACTTACACACCGCGTGCTATTTTCACACGTACATCCAAACATACTTGAAAGACCATGAGAATTAATGTCCCTTTTTTTTCCTTCCTTGTTACAAAAGCCTGGTTGTGCACTGGCTGCAAAACACAAGCCATCGCTTCTGGTTTTCACACAAAACGCGTACTGAAGTGAAAGATCCGCACTCAAAACTCAAGCCATGAAACCTGGGGATGCGACAGCGCCGCACATCCGTGCTGTGAGAAACTGAGGCACAGAGCCAGCCATTGTCAGAAGAAAACACCGCTTTCCCGTGCTCATTTTATTCAGTCTGATTATTTTTCTTTTTTCAGAAACTTTATCACTCATACCCTCATTTTCTCTGAACTCACCCGTACAATCTGACATTTGGCTTTTTGTAGACAACTCAGCCCCGCTCATCCCTGCAAACCAAGGGCAGGGCAGCTTCAGAGGAAACAGGAACAGGCAGAAATTTGTCTTCTAAACCCCAAGCCACCACGAAACTTGCTGGTTCTTAAATATTTCAGAAGTGCAGGGAACCCACTGTCACATGGCAAAGCAGCCTGTCCATGCACCTTCAAAAAGCTCTGCACAGGCTGTAAAACCTGGGGCGATATCTTACACCTTCAGCAGAAGCCGACAGCTTTGTTTAATAAGTTTAAGAGAGACCATAAAACACTGCAAGTTCAGAACGCATGCCAATTAATTACCCACAAAACACCATCATTTTAGAGCCATTTTAGAGCACATTTCAGTTAATAAAAGGCAGACTCATAAATTTCACATGATTCTCCTCTGCCTGCGTCAAAACACAATTCCTATGCTGAGCTCCTATCTGTAAGATTCCTGGTTACATGTCTGGAAAATAAAAGGAGTGGCGACCTCCGCCCCAGTGATTTCTACATTGTCTCAAAGCTTTCAAAGAAGCAGCTGAGAAGCTTTGTGAATGTTTTCTAGATGTGATTTTGGGTAGGTTGAGGCGCACCCTTCTGCTCTGGAAAATGCGAGTGACCGTATTAAAAGTGGTTCAGCTGATCCATTGCTTGGCCTCCAACCTATCCACTGCAGTGAAAAAGGTACAAGAAGCTTTCCCACAGGCAATTTTTCTTTGCAGCCCCAGGCAGCAAGTGGTTTTAAACAAATGACAACACCCTGTATACATTTCTATCTTTATGTAGTCTGTGTCACTTATTACCCATTTTTCACCCTGCTAGACTCTTTGTCTTAATGGTATCTGATGAATTTCCCAGGTTAATTATGCACCATGTAAGAAAATATTTTACTTGTATCACTTTTAAATTCATTAGCTTTTAGTATTATTGTATAGCACTCCACTCGCTCTTGATTTACTGGGAAGGTTAAATAGGATCGCCTGACTGACCTCTTCTGGCAATTCCCCCTCCGATATACCACTAACTTATCACCTTTCATTTGTCTGTTAATTAATTTAACCTTCCCTGGTATGGAAGATCTGCCACACCTCTTATCAGGCGCTCTGTCTTTCACTGGATGCTCTGTGTATCTGTTCTGCCCTTTTGAACTACACCCTAAGTATCGAAGGTGAAAGGATCCTTAAAATTTTCATTACGAATCTCTTCAGCTCTCAAAAGAATCAAGTAGCTTGTTCGTATCTGATTGCTCCTCTGCACTGAATGATAGAATGGTCTGGGTTGGAAGGGATCACAAAGGTCATCTGGTCCAATCCTGCTGCAGTAAGCAGGGACATCTTCAACCACGTCAGGTTGCTCAGAGCCCCATCCAACCTGACCTTGGAAGCACTGAATCGAACTGTCATTAGTGGAGAAGATTCACAAGGGAATTTAGAAGCTATTTCTGGTACAAACAGAGCACATATCTGTGCTACTGGTTTCCACCTTGTGGCTATCCCACCTTGTGGCTATCCCACCTTGTGGCTATCCACATTTGCATCAGCAGCTTCAGCCACACAACCCTGGCATCAGCGGGAGGCGGGAAAGTAGGGTGGGGAGAGACTGCCCAGCAGCAGGACCACTCCTGTGCTGCGACCCAAAGCTCTGGAAGAAAGACCAACTGAGGAAGGCTTCAGCCTTAACAGAGGATTAAGAATAACATACTTGTATGTACAATAACAGCAATGACAACACCCATGCCGTATGCTCTGCATCCGCCTCTGCCATACCCAGCGCGCACACCTACTGAAGCAAAATCATCGGTGGGTGTGCGCTCTAGTTCTCTTTCCAATGGGCATGGCTCCATAGGGCTGATGGCTAATGGCAATTTTCTGGCTGTTTGGATGTTAAGAAACCTGTTTTCTAACCCCCAAATCCAATCCAAATCTAACCCCTTTTGCCACTTGGCAGCAAGAAGTTCTGGGTTGTCATAGATTTTCTATTGTGTAAGTATGTATTCAGTCTGAGAAGAAAATAAGTGCTGAGACGACCACATTCAAGGTATCTGGTACCTGCCTGAACAATTTCACCTTAGTTTCAGAGACCCTTGCAGTCTTCATGATATTCTTACGCTCAGGACATGGGTGGAAGGGCTGTGAGCACAGGGACAGGGAGCTGGGATCTACCGCAAGACAGGCGAGGGTCCTACAGGGTGAATTAACTCCCTCAAGAGATCTGTGCTGTCTATGGGGCATCACAGACTGAAGGTGAAGCACACAGGTGACACTTCACGGATACTTGTTTTTTAGTTTGAGATCCACATTTAGCTCTGAGTCAAAAGCAATTTCACAGACGCCGCACAGAGCCCGGCCACGTGGTGCTGCAGCAGCGTCGAGCTGACGATCACCCTGCTCCGTAAGGCACCCGAGTCCAGACAAAACAGCACAATGACATTAGTTATTCCAGGTTTGCCGAGCGCCGTTAGTTGGAAAGCAAACCGAATTTCCCTTTGTGCTTATGACATGCTTCACCTCAAATGTGAGAGCTGAAAGATAAGGCGGTTACCTTAAACAAACATGCCCTAAGACGCAAAATACAAGCACCTTCTTGAGAACTCTAGTACTATTCTTTTTCACGTCATGTCTCTTTGAAGTGCAGATAGCCAAAAACACTGGCAGTGCTTTCCCTCTGATGCTGCAGGTTTTGAGAGTATTATGCATATTGCAAATGCGGTTTTCTTGCACTAGGTTGAAAAAAAGAAATAATCTTATTAAAAATGTAAAAGGATTTCAGGGTTCTGTGCATACTTAGAGAAAAGAGAGACATCAACAATAAACATGCCATCTGAACAATACGGAAGGACCTCTGTCCCATGGGCATAATAGATGTTTTATTAATAACTTGCTTTTCTATGTTTTTCTCATTTCCCAAAACAAAGCGGGGGGGGGGCATGGAGGAATGGGTTTAGAAGTCAAAATATTTCCCCGACCAGGCAATTCATCTTCCTCCCTGAAAGACAGGAACATGAACTGAGACCTGGTGCATTTTCTGGGTTTACATTCTCCTGCCCCACGTGCTGTTCCACCATTAGGAAGTCCCCGGCACAGGGACAAGGACTGGCCAGTTCTCAAAAGTCCATCACGGGGCACATTATCTCCAGCTACTAGATTAAAATTTGGGCATTTTAAGTGGCTTAGGCAGACTCAGCACAACCACTGATGCAAAAGATGGGGGATGTTATGAGTTACCCATTCTCTGCGATTGCTGGATAAGGTGTAAGAAAGAAGGAGGGAGAGGAGAGAGGTCTCTTTTTTCCGTTTTTTGGAAGAAACAGAGAGGCTGCTGCTACAGCAGATTAGGGAAAAAACCCTCAGTTTAAGTCCTTTGCTCTATCAAGTAGAAGTCCCAGGAATGGATAAAGGAAAGAGGTGTGTTTCTAGATACCTTCCACCTGGACATGCATCCAGACCCTCAGGTTTGGCCCATATCAAGTGCCTAGGTCCAGGGAAAGGTAATACTCCAGTCTACCCTTATTTTTCACCCTCTTTGCCATGATATCATTTTACTGAACACATAGGCTCTGTTTCAGATAATCTGAACATCTTTGGAAATGGTGCAAAGGTCTCCAGGATCTCACATAAAGTCCCAGATGACTTCCTTAAAGGAAGCTGGGCAAGTATGGGGGAGGATGAGGGACATGGGATGTATTAAGGTAGAAAGAGCTTGAAGTAAATTTCCTCTTCCATTTTCTACCTGTATATAAGAATCTATGTTATTATTGAACAACACTATACGTTTAGAGCATACCTGTACAGGTAGGGTCCTTGCTACAGAAACAGGTACTGATAGAAAAATCTATCATCTTTTTAAGTGCAAAAAAAGATGAAGGCTCCGCCTCAGAAGCAATGCCATTTTTCCCCCAAATCATCAGACACACACTTGCTTCGGAACAAGTAGTGAAGAAAGGTGAACCTAAAAACGCGTGGCCCTCGGGGCTGCATGTTCTTCTCAGGCACCCTTGCAACTAGCAAGAAACTACCTAAAAATCTTTCCAGGACACACAAATTCCCATTTACCTGCATAAGGCTTTAATTGCTTCATATCCCAAATAGTTTCTACACAGTCAGACTTTAGATTTTGCCTTATGAAGGGTAAAACCTTTTCTAATCGCTCCTTATCTGTACAGTTGGGGATTCATTCATAAAAGATTTTGAACATTTGACACCAAACGTGCCCGAGTGCAGAAGGAACCTGTCACTTGCATATCAGGTCGGGATGCCTTTTTCTGCCTTAACTCGAGGGTGCTTTACAAAGCTCCTGGGGTCACGAGTTGTGCATCTTGCCTTTGCTGCGGCCGCTGTCCCGTGGAAGCAACCAGAAGAACTTAGTAGATAGAAAATAAAAAGCTCTCCAATTAAGAAGCAAGAGTGCATCTGTCTCAGGCCACATGCCAAGCATAATGTGGTGGTGGGGTCAATCTTGTGCTGTTAGAAACTGCTCCTTTTGGACTCGCTGACTCCACTAACATGGGTGACAGACGCCTCACAGTCAGGTCTTGGGACTTTCTGTGCTCACCTAATGATGAGGAAGTTTTGGGATTTGTCAGAAGTTCAGCCGACAATAAATATGCCAGAGGTTCCCAAGGTTTAGACAGCTCTGAACAAGTCTCTGATTTACCTATTTAAATATTTACCATGCCTAGTTGTCAAAAACAGGTACATGTACGAAATAACAGATGTGTCTGACAATTATCTCCAGGAACCCATGGCCAGGTTGTGTCAAAAAGAGCCCAGATGTGGCCTGCGTCACTAAGTGGTATGGGGAAAGGGAACACGGGAGGACACTGTCAAAACGGATAGACAGTTTGGCAGGAAAAAGCTGGATCACTCGGGATATTTGGCACATTCCAGATTTTGTGGTGCTCTCCAAAGAGACTGTGCTTATGGAAAGAAGCCTCCAGAAAATGTTAGACTGGAGTTTGATGAAAAAGCTAGTCTTGCCCTCCAGCCCTAGCACAACTGTTACATGGATAACGGAGGGAAATGTGCTACTATAGACACAGCTGCAACTGTTCCTAAGTTTATTTTATTAATTTCACCTAAGACCTTTCTGAACTTACTAACAAAGGAGAAGGGGAAAGAGATGGAGGTAGCCAGCTGCCCTGTGCTTCTATATTGGTCCCTTGCTGAGCTTTGTGTTGAACAAAGAGCACCCTCAGCACCCTGCTGCCACCACGGATGAAGAAGGTGAGGTCACCGTCCACATTCCGAATGCGAATAACGACTTTGGCTACAGCATCATTTAGTAACCTTGGTCTGTCTTCTAGAGCAAGAGCAGTCACAGTGGTCCCGATTTCCTTTACGTGGTCCCTGTGAGGTCCTGAGGTGGCTTTTACCACCCTTCTGGTTACAAAGGCAGATACAGAATTTATATCTGCCTAAAATCTTTCCAATTCTTTTTCTCTCCCCACCAGACCTACAAATGCTCGAAGCTCTTTTTCATGTGAAATACCCATGAAAGAGATGCAAGCTCGCACAGGAATATCTTTGCTTAACATCCACCACGTTGATGACTGTAACTTAATTGCTGTGCATACTGTACTGGTGACAGTAAATATTAGTGCTGTTTGCTACAGAACAAATATCCCGTGATGAAAAATTCAAACAGCATCGAGCTTTTCATTAGTGCAGTAATGGCTTTCTCACACATTTAGCTCATTTTTAACTCAACCTGCTACGGGAAGGAAAAAACATACTTTTTGTTGAATAAGACAGCACCGAGATTATACGAAGGTGCGTTTTTATGGGTAAAGAAACATATGCCATATTAATCTATTTTTATGCCTTGCAGTATGCGCCGATAAGTCATTTTAATGCCAACTTTCATTAGTAAATTTGGATTGCTATAACTGACCCTGTGATAAGATTAAATACATGTATGTAATTTAAGAATGCAAAAATTTCAGTGCTGCTGCAGAATATCTTGGAAAACTAACCAGGATCACAGGATATTAGGATTAAATCTTAGGATCCTGTGAATAGAGGGAACTTTGTGTCCATAAATTGCGCATTAGCAATACAATCTGCCTGATACGGCATTGTTCTATCATTTCTCTATGGATCGTATTAGTCAGTGTCCTGTTAACATCCATTTTATCATACTGTCATAATATTGTATTGAAATGAGATCTGGCACTTTTGGGGTCCTGTGCAAGATGAAAAAATGGGTCTCCAGCAGTCTTCCTCTTAGATATAATTGAAAAAGAAGCAGGCATGAGGGCATGCTGTGATTCACGCTGCCAGAGAGTGATCCGGAATCATTCAGATGATGAGTACATAGAGAATGCCGTGCACAGAAAGATGGCAATTTGCTGTGCTAATGTTTTCAAAATGAAAATTTCTAGCTGTTTTGCAGAGGAGCTTAGTGGGAAAGGCAGAAGAAAAAAATAATAATAATAATAAAATCTTTTATAGTTAAGCCAGATTATTTCTGGGGTTTGGGGTTTTTTTGGAAAGGCTGCACTGCAAGAAACGTGTTTTCTTGAGAATGGCGTAAAACATAAACGAACATGTCTTTATTGACAAAAAATAAATATAAAATACAGGAAATGGAAGGGAAACAGCAAATGGAAACATTTCTCTCCATTTCTTTGAGGTTTAGTTATACACAGATATCCAGGAGCACCTTCAGGGCTCCTTTAAACAAACCTTGAATCCTCATGGCTGTATTTGTGGCCACTCGCTCATAGGGATGGACAACTACGTATGCTCAGTACTTCGAGCTCATAAGACTATATTTTTGCCATCAAGCACAATTTCCAATAGACAAGCTATCTGACAAGCCCCAGCAGGACTGAAAACAACACTTCTCATTCTTCCCCAACAGATTATAACTAATGACATCAACGTCCTATTCCTCTGGTGTTTCCACCAAGCCTTAATACCAACAAATAAATCAAACAAGCACTTCCAACCTTTGTTTAATATCTGTGCTGTCAACACTGGTTCACATTCGGTATTAAAAAGGTATTTTTTTTTCTTCTCGTCCTTTGTTTTGACTAGCTTTGTTTTCGATATCATCATTTGGTACTGAAATAGGCAAATTTAGTACTAAATTACAACCCTTTCTTCAGGATTTGGCTTTCAAGACTCCCAAGCTCGTGCAGCTGGCCTGTCCCTAAGAGAACAACCCAGCCACCTGGCCCAAGTCCTCTTCAAGAAACTAAAGCAATCTCCCATAAAAATCAAACGCTGCCTTTGGTCACCACTTCATCAGGGATGCAGTCAGAGAACTGTGGAGAAGGCTGGGTCGTAGGGCTTGGATCAGCCTTACGACGTCCAGGGGAACGCTTCCTCATCAAACACATGAGAAAATTCATTTTGGTGAGTATTCTTTTCAGAGATCGCGCTGTATGGTAATGACTCGACTCCCGTATCTGCACGGTGGAGTGGACATGATCAAAACCAATGTTGTTCAGCAGGCTTTAAAGGTCCTTTAAATTAAAATACGATATATCATCCACGTTCTTGCTTTTCATTTTACAGTTTAAGTTCCTCTCAGGCCCCTCTGTAGCCCTCAGCATCCTCTACATTCGTTGGTGACATTTTTAAGACGTCCTTCCTTGTTCTCCTTAACGTATCTGTTTTTACCATTGCCATTTAAATTTTTATAAGTCTCTGTACACTGAAACAGCCAAAGTGTGATCTTGCCAGCAGAAAGGAGGAGACTCCTTTACTTAGGAGGAACTGCATGAACATATGTGCTTTGCAGGGCTATGACTGACCCAGAAATAGATGGTTCCTGGGAAAACACTTAAGTGTCAATATGGGCGATTTACTACACGTGCAAGTCCAGGTGAACGGGGAATCTTCAAGAAACTCCCATTGAGCTGAATTTGGGACCATTTTTATAGCTTTCAGTTTTGAGGTCACAGTCACCCGGACTGGAAACTCAAAAATGACTTCAAAAAGGCAAATGCTAACTAGATTTCACACTAGATTTCATTTTACTTGGCATTACAGAAAGAATGCAGGTATTAAATAGACTGTTTCCTGTATACAATAAGGTTAATTAGTAGCAAGGGATGGAAATCAGTGTAGACATAACTCTTTTAGACAGGTATCAAAAATAATCCCCTGATCCCTACAGACCCCAGCTGCATTGAAAGAAGAACAATATAAAAGATTCTTTAAAAGAAATTTTTCAAACATTCTCCAGGTGTCCCAGCTATATTTAAATAGGCCCCATGGCCCCATGTGTACTCCAACCCTTTCTGCTCTACGGTTCCCTTGCTCCAAGTTAAATGCGCAGAGTACTTGCACAGAATTTTGAGGTGCAACATAAAGGATTTCTGTACAAAGAGACTGGGATTGCAAACCGAGACAGACAGGAGAACAAAAAGAAGAATATATTCTGGACTGAATGGAACTTCCCTAAGCTCCTTATCAATAAGGTTAATAAGGGTCCATGCAATTTACTGATCACTACGATGCAACAACCGGGCTAAAGCTATAAAGAACCTACATAGATACCGGCTTTTAGTGCTTCTCATGGCCCACCACATTAAAGTCCCTTTACCCTTCCCTTGTCACCCCACTCAAGAGAATAAACTCCAGTCTGTGTGACTGGCTTCCCTAAAATCCCTGGTCTGCTATTACGCTTCTACCTGCCCTAGTTAAGCAGATTAACAGTTATTTCCTAGAATTTGATCCTCCGGTCTCTTTGTAATTGAAGCAGTAATGCTCAGATATTTCTAAAAACGTATTTCTGAAAAATACATTCCCTTTTTTCTCTGGTTTAATTTTGTTATCCTCAATCATATGCATGATAGAAAAAAACCTCCAAACTTCTATCTCCTTTATAAAATACATGTCATATCAAAAAGGTGACAAGAGGGGGAAAAGTAATTAGTGAGTTCACAGAGTTCAGTAGAAAAGTTAAAATAGAGTAACACATTACTTTTTATGTTAAGATTTCACAAGACAAATCTTGCCTGTGTTTTAATTGCATGTGACCCTGGCAGTCCCACTCTGAAATGAAGTGCCGTAAAATTAAAGATGACAGACGCTCAAAACAAGTCTTGTGATCTTGATTAAACTACAAAGACCACACTTTCTCTCTGCTGCAACTCAGATATGATGGGCTGTTTTATTTGGGGAATTGCTTCATTAATGCTTTCTTTGACTAGACATGTTTATTATAAAAAATACTGAATATGGTGATAACTTGCATAGCTAAATAAAGTCTAAAAGACAAGTAAAAAAAAAAAAAAAATTAGGCATCTTTAAATAACCTCAAGATCTAAATGCTTCTTTAAAAGATCGTGGGCATCTGTAGAAGGAGGTACCAAGCACGTCTGCAGCGTACAGTACCTATTTTGAAAAGTCCAAGAGTTTTTTCATAGTTATGTCTTTAAGAAAAAATCTGATTTTTCCAGCAGTATTATCTGACAATTATTTCAAGTTGAATTTCCACAGGCCAGAAAAAAATGTGGGGTTTTTTTGTTTTTGTTTTTTTTAAAAAAAAAAAAATTAAAAAAAGGAGGGGGAAAAAAAAAAAAAAAAAAAAAGAACCACCTCCTTCTCCAACAAAATTCTTGGTAATTTTCAGAAGCGTTGTGACGATAACTGACTGCAACTGGATATCTGCAGACTTCCAGATTCATGACCCTACATAAATTATGTGTTTTCAAACTTCCTCTATTAGTGAGACACTGAGACTAAAGAACCCGCAGGACTATGTGCACTTCTTTAAAATCAGGCTTAAATTACAACAATATACACACAACATCATAATGTTCTTTATTTTCCAGATCCAGTTAGGAGCGACTCTTGGTTTTCTGTACCAATTTTTAAGTTCAAAGAACACAGACACACTTTGGTGATCAAGAGATTCAGTGGATCGATGTTTCATCAATAGAATCCAGTAGTACCCTACTACTGCTGTCACCACCATCACGCCAGGGATGTCAGGGCCGTGCTCCCTTCACAGGAACAAAACCCAAACCCTATTAATAATAATTTACATGTCATTCAAGACTGAGGTCACAGTTCAGCAGACTCTGCAGTCACGTGTCCGGTTTTCATTTCAGAAATAACCTCACAGATTCCAGAAGGATTTCCCACATGGCTAAATAAGGTTCAGCTCAGGAGCCAGAGGAACTGCAGCCCTTGGTACCAGAGAAAATCGTACTGCAGACGTGCCGGGTCACACCATGTCTGTCTGCACCTTCTCGGCATTTTTCACTTTTGAATGATGCTGTCCAAGAATTACTAAATCCTTCTGCTCTGAGTATATTTTTCCTTCTACCAGTCACATATTTTAAGGAAATCAGATATACCGGCACGCCTTTAGCCACATGCCCAGCTTACGACTGGCAGCGCCTTCAGGACAAAAGAGGCTGAGGATGAATTAAAAACTTCTTGCCCTAAATGAAGCTTCCCAGGCAAAGGAAGGTCGAAAACCCCACAG
>JAUMJM010000027.1:2747500-2782500 GCA_033558235.1 Neomorphus geoffroyi
CTCTGCACCTTCTAGGCAGCTTTATAAAACGCAGACATGAAGGTTTGTTATTTGGCTTTACGAGTTCCTATGGCAAGTTGACAACTGCCGAACAGGTTAACTCAGTGCAGCGCCAGTCGGGATCTGTGACTCTCCGTGGCAAATAAAAGAAATGAAAATACAGCCAAAATAAATTCATTTAAAAATCTGAGCAAATAGACATGGCATTTTTCTTGCGGTTTTTGACTGGCTCTAAAAATATCAACAGTCTCTCTAGTTCTAGTGCAAACTCCCAATAAACAGCTTTGGAGACTGATTAAAATACCACAGCTTTGCTTCAACATTTTATCAATCTCATTAGCCATTTGCTGAATTGAAGCTATGAAGCTACAGTGAATTTGGAAGGGGGGGGTTAAATAGCCACACAATGGGTCAACATTTGTCTAAAGGCTCATCTCTGCAGTAGCTTTGTTCCAAAATAAAAGAGTCTGTATGGGAGTCAATCAAAAGGACAGTAGCTTTGCTTTCAATTTATACTGTATTTCAGTCCAAATAAAATAGTCCCAGTGTGTGCACCAAAATCCTGCTTTTTTTCCCCCCCCTTCTAAAAAAAACTTTGGATTAGTTTGTGATTTTTCTATCGCCGATTATTTTTCCACCCTTTTGGCCCATCCCGGACTGTAGCGGCACAAAGTGCAAATGAATTTGGAGCAGTGGCTTGCAAAATGAAACAAAAAAACCCGTATCTGCAATCTGAAAAAGGGTCAGATAACACAAATCTGCAGCCTAAGCCTACCCATTCAGAACAGGGACCCATGCATGTTGGAAGGTCTTCCACATCGCTGTAAAAACATTTGCCAATACTGAATAGGCAAAGCAAACCTCGCAGCGTTATACGCTGATATATGGGATTGTTTATCTGGACAGCAGATACCTTTCCATCATTCAGCTGTGTCCTGACCTGAGCATCCCAAAACTTCTGGAATTATGTTTTCACACACACACACACACATATCCTCAAATCTGGAAAACAAAATTGCTTACTGCAATTTAATCCTGCAACTACAGGATTAAAATTAGCTCACTTCCAAATGTACTAGGAGACGATAAGTAGCTGCCCTTTATTATTTCAACTAGAAGCAACGTGATTAATTTACCCCAATGTGATTCAATGGCACGAATAAAACGGGCGGCTGAAACACAGAGAAAGAGCAAAAGGGAAAGAGAGGTAGAAAAGCAAGTTTAGCACATAAAGATGCTCTTCAATATGTCCTTGTAACCGTAATAATGCTAATAATCTCCAAAAAACCTGCTCTGTCTAGCCTGTGGAGTACACCGTAGCCTGTTGACTGGGAGCTGAAGGTTATGCGGTACCTATGAAGTCCGTATAACTCAGATGTCGATGAGAGCTCTAAAGTACTAGGGGAATAATTAAGTTCCCCTGTTAGGAGTACGCATCCTAGTGAAAATTTCAAAACCCTTTACTGGCAAACAAAAGTGCTAACAATAGCTAAATTAAAGGTTACGTACGTCCTAACTGCAAGCTTTCGATAAATTACCGCAAGAAAAGACAACAAGTAGGATATAAAACTTGAATAAATGAATAAGTGGATACTCGTTCAGCCCACTGTTGGATTAAGAGTCACCATAAAAATGCGAACAGAGCTAAGGCCACGGAAAAAGAAAAAGGGCAAAGTCCTTCCAGCAATTCAAGTAAGCTCCAGAAACCAAATCAATACATTGCAATAACAACCAGGTTGAATGTATTGTTAATGTAAATAAAATTTACACATTCTGATTCTGATGCTAACAGCTAAAGCAAACGTTTGACAAATCTTAAATAAATGATATTGACAATGTTAATACAATCTACCACCAGTAGTAATACATTAAAAAAATAGTTAAAGTGTAATTTGTAGGTCTCAAATCTCTATATCTTACCGTTGGTGTCAAACAATAAAACACATTCCCCGACCGTAATATCTATTTTAAAAATTAGCTCCTGCTTTCTTAGGAAATTAAATCAAAAGCAATAGATATCGTTTATGTAAGTCTTGGCAATATTCTAGTTCTGCTTGTTACATACTAAGCAGAGAGTACAGGGAGCACAAGGTAAAAAGAAGGAGGGGGAAAGGAAAATATTTGCCAATGTATTATTTTCAAAGCATTCACTGCAAGGAATGGTAAAAGTAATACAAGCCACATTATGCAGGCATCAAATATAGACACTTGGATTGTAAAATACCAACTTCTAGATCTGAAACCTAAGTAAAACAATTTATTCTGCCTCAACCCTCTTATTACCCTTTAAATTTAGCCAAACTGCTCCCTGTCAAAGATATATGGAAGCGTGATGAACAAAGGCATCCTTCGTGTCCTCTAGAAAGATGTCCAGACCCTATCTTCCAGTCATTTACATATAGAGAGATTCACTGAAAATGAATAATATTTTCTAATTTTATCAATGTAAAAACTAAACAAATCAAGTGAAGTGAATTAGATTCAGCTTACGACAGAAATGATCCAAAAGTGCACTTCAACATTGCCTTACAGGCAAAGAGACAGGATTAGGTACTTCTCTTTCTGGACCCCCTTCCTTGTGGAAACTCAAAAGCCTCTGAGGAGAGTTTGTGTATTTGGAGTCTTCAAAGAAGGACTACACTTGTATCGGGCAATTTTAAATTCATCCAAAGTGTTATCACAGCAGAAATTGTGCCTTTCTTGGAGTCCCCTATAGGTACTCTGCACATTTCAAGCATTGATAGGGTTTTGTACTAAGGTCTACCCAAGTAAAAAGAATTACAAATTGTATATATGAATATTTTTTATGTTTCCAAATCCCTAAATCCAAAGGGAAAAAAGGACACGACCTACTGATGTGCCATAGACGAACTCATCACAGGCCGGAATACTTGAACTGAGAAAGGTCTGTTTATCTGTAATGTACTGGTATTACTGAACTCACAGTTTGTGAAAAACTCTGCTCCTACGATTTTAAATCAGATCTACTGATAACTGAAAGTACCTGTGACATCGGCAGTGAAACTGGAACCACTTAGCATTTTTCTTCCATCAAAACTTGTAGCAAAGAATTTACTTCAAGTTCTGACTTTAAATAGATTCATTTACTCCCTGAAAACGGTTCAAGAAAAAAATATATCTGATTGCATATGCTTTGGAGGTTGGACTAGCAATTTCACCGAAGCTGCAAATAAAGCTGAAATCTTGGAGTTATAAAGCTAAACAAGAAATGTGTAAAATTCCGTGAAACAAATTATGTGAATTTTGCACAGCTGTACTCAGGGCATAACTGTAAATGAAAAGACCAATCTAATTAGATTATAAGCAGTTGCTCTGCCTTATATTGTTTTATCATATGTAGTAGGTATAATATCTCCACGTGAATGACTTGAAGCAAGTCATCAGCGCGCTCTGTTCAAGAAAGCTGATCAGATTAGAAAGACCTTGTAAGTTATGCTTGAAGAAGATGAGATTGATGATAACTTCCTGCTCACGGTTACAACAATAAAATTGCTTCATGTATATTAAACTTCAGGTTTCAGGAGGCACTGAGTCCTAACAAGATCAAATTAAACACAGGAGTTCATTAGTGCAAAGCAGACACCAAAGTGTCAAATGACTGAATGTTACTCTGAATGGATTTCCCAGTGTCTTTGTAGGAAATCCATTAAAAACAACTGGAACCATTTCTGTGGCTAGGTTCCAGCGATAGGATCGATGAACAATACTCAGGATGCTGGCTGAAAGCCAAAAGTAAGACATCACTGGAGCTCTTAAGTATAGAGAGCTTAATTTTAAGCATATGAACAGTCCCATTGAATTTCCCAGTCCTCATATCCTTAAAGCGAAGTTTATGCCTATGCGCTTCTGCAAAGTAGGGTAAAGGAAGATAAAAGTTACCGGCAGATTTCTCAGTCTCACTCCAAACCATTTACACCACATGGGAAGACCAAAACTAGACAGTGGAAAGCCAAAAAGCCACGACCCTAAGTGAGAAGAGCAGTCCATCAGCAAAGGTTCCTCCTAGAAACCCTCTCAGGAGGACCTCTCCAAAGTTCCCTCAAAATATATGGCGGTTCAGAGCTGGTACAGGGAATAAACATCACTCATCCTGATGCACAGGGAAGCCAACACAGAGGCTGCACCAAATTTGCACAATTTGAGCAAGAGAAATTAGAGTGTGATATTCAAGAAGTGAAGGAGTCTCCTTCTACTTGTGGGTGACAATAGGAGACTGCTTGCTTTTGGGTTTCATTTATAGTGAATGCAGATGAAAATGTCAGCCACCGGAGCATATCTTTACTCCACTAAATTAGCAAAACACACGAGGTTTCATTGCACAGAAAAATAGCATAAGATGTTCTGAGAACACGCAGCAACGTGGGTGGCCACTACGAAGAAAAAGCTTTGGACTATTTATACAGCAAATAAATATTCACAGACACTGCTATTCCCACTCACTAAAGTTTTGAAAGACATTATTCTCCTAAAAGACAGATAAAAGAGAGGAGGTGGGGAAGGAAGGGAAACTATTATGGAATGAGGAATAGGGGCCAGAGCCACAACCACAAGATTGATGTGAATACTACAGTAAGCAAAGACCAATTCACTGCTTAAGGGTGTCAAAACGCAGTCCTGGGAGAGAAGAGATGGCTGAGAAATGAGAAAAGAAAAGGCAAGAGAAGGAACGTATAAAGAACAGCAAATATTAGGGAAATGAAGAAAAATAGAAGGAACCAAATGTCACTTGAAGGGGGTACGAGTGACATTGCTTCTTGTCCTCAGCTAATCCGCAAATTAATGAGATCAGAACAAACAAAAAAATAAACCACTATTGCACACGTTGAAAGGTGACTCTTACAGTGGTCGTCCAGCGCAAAGCCACGCAGAAGCACCATCACCACAGAGTGCCGCACAGCGACATGACAGCAGTCTTATTTTTTTTCAGCCGCTCTGAAAACCTTATAGACCTAAGGATGCAAGTCAAAGCATTTATAAACCACGCTTTCACATTATTTCAGTGGGACAACCCAGGTACGTAGAGCTACTCAAGCGATGAAGTATCTGAGGGAATATTTAGGGGTTTATTCTGCAAGCCATTCGAAATAACGTTAACGATAAGTAAAAATACATAAAAAGATATGTTAAAAAAAAAAAAAAGTGAAAGAATGGATACTTGTTCCTAAATAAACTTTCTTTTTCCAATTCTTATTCACTGACATGAAATCCATGTATTATTATTAATTTTTTCTAAATGCTCATTGAGAAAAACCTAACCCATGGGTTTTAACAGAGAACTGTGTCTGCTCCAGAGCATTATATGCTGCTGCAGAACTGCAGAGAGAGAACTCTCAATCAGCTTTTAGAGTGTAAGATCCTTGAGTAATTTTAGAGTAAAAGAACCTCATTAATACAAATAGAAATCTATAGGTTTCATCCTGCTAAATTGCATTTGACTCCTTCAAAAGCAACTTCTCCCTTTATTGACTCAGAAACACAGTTAGGGAACCTTTTGTGAGGTTGTGAACCAGTATGAGATTTAGGGTTCGGGGGGGAAGGGTGTTTTGGTTTGGGGGTTTTTTTTCCCTCCCCAAACTTGAGATGTTATGAGACCATAAAATATTTTATCAAGACTTGAGTGGGACTAAGTTTCTTTTTATAATTTGCTTCCAATCGCAAAATTTTGAGCCAATCAGTTCATTCCAGGCTTGTGATTTAAACAGAGAAACGGGCAAATACTTAGCCTATCCCTAATTACTCAACATATCCCTGAATATGCAAATTTCAACATACTCGGAATTTTTTCTAACTGATTTGGCAAGTATAAATTATCCTTGCCCTTAAGACTCCCAGCTTCCAAAGACAATGAATCAACAGTTCATGTGAAAAGGCTGAAGCTTTACTATTAACAATCAATACAAGTTTTCGACAGGAATACACTTAGCCAGCATTAATTGCAACCACATTAAGTTAAATAATATTAATACCAAAGGCACGTCCATTGCTGGCCTGCACCAAAGTCACACTCTTCAACAAATGCCTCTATTCTTTAAACACCCACCTCGAAACAAAACTAATATTATTTAGTCCATGAAATTGCTGTTTTGCAGAGGGTTAATTTCAAATCAGTTATGCATTGTGCAGTGTTCCCAGAAAGGCAAATCCAACACAATTTTGACACCTGCAGACTGCAGGTACCCTGTCACTAAGAAATAAGTCGTCCACAAATCATATTAAAGGCTCTGTATAGAGAATCCCTACGGAGACACGTGGAAGAAAACCCATCACCTCCAAGCACCTGTATCTGGACGTGGGAGATGAACCCCTCTTCAAACCCCAACCTTCCCATCCAGAGATCCTTTAGGATAATTCACGCTGTAAATATCCTGCCCACTGATCCTATTTGGCAGAAATGGGTTGGGGATCTCTTGTCCCCTCCCAAACACCAGATAGGCAGGAGCAAGGCAGAGGTCAAAGGTGTTTACACACACTCAAAATACCTATTATAAAAGTGACTGGGAGTCGTTTACAAAACAATATTTTAGGAATCTAAGGCCATATTTTTCAGTACATTTAGCTGCCAGAAAGGCACCAAGCATCATCTTCACATCTCTCATTGCCAGGAAACAAATAATATAAATCTAAGCAGTCTGTTCTGGGCAGGGGCTAACAAGCTTTGATGAGATTTGCGAACTATCCAGAACTCCCATAACTACTTCAAAACACCACTAAGGTGGAAATCACACTTCCATTGGTACAAAATATTATGTGTACGTTTCCCTTTTTGAAAATCCCACTAATTGCCTACGTACAATATATTAGTCTAAATATTTTAAGATTTGGCCCTTAATATTGTCAGACCTTGAAGATGTAAACTGGTACCCAAAATGCTAGTGTGAATGCAGAGCATTACAGGTATAATGACTCTAATTTCCAATTGCATTTTTAACTATAATAAATTAATTCCTAGTGACATGAATGCCTTCATATTTTGAAAGAAGATATGACAGATGAAGGTGGCACACAGAACAACTGCCCACGTCGCAAAAGCAGGTAGTTCCCACCAGTGTCCCCAGTTATATTTTGTAATTCTATAGTCTTTCTCCTTATTAGAAAAAGGCTTCTCTACTGCTAAAGGAAAATAAAATGAACACCTCATAGAGGAGTTCCTAAAATTTGAACAGGCATTTGAATGTGCCAAGAGTAGCAGCTGGTTTTGCCAGTAAGAAGATCTGGCAGGCATTTAGTCACAAGGTCACTGCTTATGGGGCTTACCCAAGAGATGCGATGGAAAGCAAGAAATCTTGGCATGGCACTAGGACAGGGTGTCCTTGATGAACTGGAAGGAGAAGGCTGTTTTGGCCACAGGCACTCAGCAGCGGTCTCATTTTAGGGAGGATTGTACTAACAATTTCTTTAGCTTTTGAGTTCACGTTCCCCAATTTTCAGGGTTTTTTTTTACAGACCCAAAAACGTCATATTCACCAGTGCAGGAAGAACTCATGGAACTAAAAACCAGACTCGGAGGCATCATTAAATATAACTAGATATGGTTATCCACACTCAGTGGAGATTTAAATGCTTCCTGAACGAGGTGACCTAAAACTGTGATGACCCCTGTGAATTCTGCAGTTCTGTAACACTGAAATTTGCTGCAGAAGTTTACAGGAGTATAAGTTCGAAACTTCATTCTTGTGAAAGTATGAAACTACAGACCCTGCTAGTGCTACATCTAGATATGAGAACGGGCTGACTTCATCATCTTTTAAAAAACACAGATTGTAAGGTGAAATGGCATACTTATCTTTCTCGATATTAACTCTGAAACCTAGTAACAACATCCCCAACCATTTATGTCTTGACTGGATGAGTGAAATGTCTGGCTGAATGTTGGCTTTTCCAACCAACTCATTGCTAAGCCCTTAACCAAGGCAATGCCATATCCCAGTTGCATTTCAAATTCACAGTGGACTTAAGAACGAGCAGAGAGCTGTCCTGCTGCTCCAGCATGTTTGTGGAGCTGCTTCTGATCACATCTCAGCTATGAGCTCTTGCGTTGCGACTCGACTGGTCCCCATGAGCCGTCTCCCCTTGCTCCACTTCTTTGTACAACAATGCGGTGCAAGACTGCACGTCTGATTTTAGGGAAGGAGGTTCAAGATAAGGTTAAACATACTCTGGTCTTCCCATCAGTGACAGCAACAACGCAGGAAATGCAGTTCTGACAAAAGAACATGCGATAAGCTGGAAACAAGAGGATGCTATAAAATAAACTACCTCAAATATAAAAGTTAGCAAGGCACAGGCAACTATTGCATTACTCATCGGTGCCGTTATAGCAATTAAAGTAACCTACACTTCTGAAGTTACGCAAGTCATCTACTGTCCGGTTTCCAGTTTGGTTTCCTGGGTGGCAAAGGCTCATGGATGAATTTAGCTACCACTTAATGTTATTCACTGGTCTTTGCCAACTTTGATGTCATTTGTTCTGGCTGTTTTAAGGCTGGTCAAAGCATCTGAAGACAAGGGCAAAAGAATAAAGGAAATTTGTGAAAAGGAGTGATAGAATACTCTAAGCCCTCTGAAGGCAGTAAAGTCCCGTAATATTCACCCACCTTTTATTTATTGTGAGATTAAAAGCAAAAAAGCATTATGTAATTGTGAAACATTACTGTTATTCTGATACTCAGACAAATGCAAAGCAATAAGACACTATTACATGAAGTTGCTATCATGGGAGAATTGCTTAATGTTCTGATTATAAAATACTTTCAGAGGTAGGCATTTCTCATCTGAAAACTTACCAAAACTAATTTAATCTTGCCTTTGTGCCAGAATTCCTATCCCACCTTTTTCTGTTCCGTTTCTTGTTCTACTTAGTGATGTATTTCTTCCTCCCCATCTCTCGAAAGATATTGCATGTAAAGGTCAATTCTCTTAACGCAGCTTCTGCCCACTCTTCAGCTAATGTATTACAGCACATTATCAAGTTTCCAAACAATTGTTCACTTTTCATTAGAATGCGCTTGGCGTCTCTCTTTCCTCAGTGTTAGTAAAAAAAATGGTGTTGAGTTGTTGACTAGTAATATGAACAAGCAACTTCTGCCCTTAGAAGTGGGATGGAATTGATTCACCTTATTAAAAACAGACCTCCCGTAAGCTGGAATTTGTGTTACAAAGGTTAATGTTATGAATGTGCAGATAGCAAGTTCTCTACTATATGTTAGCATTTCTATTTTCACGAGTCATTTTCAGCTTCTGATACATCATCTCATGTCAGGTTACTTCATATTAATGTGATAGAAACAATGTGCTAAGCCAGGAGAACTAACTTGTACCTGAAAAAAAGACCCTTTGTTCTGCCCCCGCACTCCCCATCTACTAATATCTGTTTTTTCCCCATTTTTCTTTCTCCAAGATTAAAAAAAAAAATAAAAAAAAAAAATAAATCAATGAATGGTTCGGGTAAAACCCTTACTCCCATTTCAGTAGAATGAACGGAGGCAAAGATCTGAAAGAAAGCAAAGCTTCAGGATGGCAAAGAGAGTAGTGATCAGGAGCTGAGATAAAGCTCAAGAAAATGAACTCCAGACATAATAGTTGAAAAAAAGTTATGTACACTGATGACTACAAAACTAGTTTATATAATATATTTTACAGGCAAACCAAAAAGCTCTTTGAACATTATTGAGGCTATTATTACTTTGAAATAAACATTAGAGAGCTCCAAAGCCAGAGCTATGTGATACCCAATTCATATTTACATTTACATCAGAACTAAGCTGCAGGTTTTCACAAGAAAATCCACTCCGTTTAACGCAGGCATATGCAACACTGTACAACATTTTTACATGGCTACAAGTGTCACCATGCTGTTCGGTTGACAAGACAGCGATCGTGATGATGACTCTGCACAGAGAGACTGGACCCTGCTGCAGTACAGCCAAACAGCCCAGGCTACCACTTCACACAACCAGGGCCTGTGGCTAACGTTGAATAAGAAGCTACTGCCTCATGATGCCTCCTCTCTCCTGCTCCTTTTTCTCCACATTCTTAAAAAAAAAACAAAACAACCCACATCAAAAGACCCTTGAAAAGCTCCAAAGTAGAACTGGGAGGGACCTGTTCAGTCACAGAACTCAAGCTCCTGCCATCCCCAGCAACCCTCTAATCCCAGTCAGAACTTTATCAAGCTCCAGATTGATGAACATCCTTTATTACTCACGTTTAGATGAAAATTCTGCTCTTTCTAGCTCTAGCACCTCCACGTCCTCTCTCATATCTGGGAGCATCTTCCTGCAAGCAGCTGCAAAACCACTTCCCTGCTCCGCTCCAAAACCCCTCCTGCGATGCCTGCAAAAAACCTTGACAATGTCTTGGCTACTCGTGCACCGAGACTGCTGTCTATCATGTTTATAAATATTGTCTCATTTCTTCTCATACTATCTCGACAGCCTGTACCATCTGTTGCCTCCTGTGCCATGTGCAGACTGAGCTCCTCACAGCAGCAACTGACTTTTTCTTCCATGCTTGCACAGCACCTACAACAACTGGTGTTTACCCACCACAGGGTCCCTGAGAAAATTAACAAAGTTAATGAAGAAAGCCCACTTGACCTGCTCGCCTCCCTCCTAACTTTGTAGGAGGAGCCCATTGGCTCCACACAGTCAACTACGTGGGAAGGAGCGTGGCAGCAGATGGAGGAGGTTATCGTGCCCCTCCACTCCGGATGGTGAGGCCACCCTGGTATGTCTCACGCAGGTCAGGCCCCTGAGGCACAAGGGACCTAGAGAAATGGAAGAAAGGTTTGACATCAGGAAGAAGGTCTTCACTGAGAGGGTGATTGGCCATTGGAATGTGCTGCCCGGGGAGGTGGTGGAGTCACCGTCCCTGGAGGTGTTTAAGGAGAGATTGGATGAGGCACTCAGTGACACGGTGTAGCTGACAAGTAGGAGGAGGTGTAGGTGTTGGGTCATAGGTTGGACTCGATGATCTCAGAGGTCTTTTCCAACCTTGTGATACTGTGAAAGACCAGAAGAGGCAACTAAAGTCATCGCATGCCTGGAGAATGTGACCAACAAGATCACCTTGGGGAAGCTGGTCCTATTTCATATTTTGAAGAGGGCGCTAGGGTGAAATCCTATAGTAGCTCAAATCATTGCTTCCAAAGATGATGGCGCAAACTTTTCTCAGTAGAGGCAGTAAATAGAACAAGGGCCAAAACTTATAACTTGGAAGGTTCCGCTTGGACATTAGGAAACTTTGTCAGGAGCAGGATGATGCAGTGCTCCAACAGGAGCCCAGAGAGACTGTGACGTCTCCTTCCCAGAGCATTTCCAAGCCTCAGCTAAGCACTGCCAACAAACATTTCTGTTTCTACCACTTCCCAAGCAATAGAAGTTAAATGCATATTTCATCCTGATAAAATATTAAACGCTCTAAATGCAACAACAGTCTTCAAACACGTGCAGCTTTCCATGAAAAATGCCAGATACCCTTTAAAATCTGGGAAATAAACTCTTCTCCTAATTGCTTGCAGCATATATTTGCAGCTTCTCTCCAAATTATACGTATCTATATGTTTACGTTAAAACACGAGAGGGTCGTGTCTATTTTCTTGAGGTGGCATTAGTATATTATAATTTTTAGAGCAAAGTAGTAACATAAGCACACAGTAAGCCCTAATTTTTTTGAACCAAGAAAAGCTTTACCAAATAGCCTTCAGAGAAGGATGCTCATCTGAGCAAATGTAGGTAAAAATCTGTAGACTTCTCTTCTCCGCTTGCTCCACTCCTCTCATTGCTACTGTGGGAAAATCTCAGCCCTTTTCCCTGCAGTCCCTCGTGCTGGGTTCATCAGCCCAGAAGGACTCAGCATCTGCAGCTGGTGTCTTCCTGTGCTCTGACATCAAAATGGGAAATAGGAGATGGAAAAACTCTCCTTCCATCACAGAATCAGTTATTCACGTGACTTTCCCCTCTCTGCAGTTGTCCACGTAATAATATGCTTATAAAAGCTACATGTTTATGTGGTTTATACAAATAACAACAACTCGGTGAAACCACTGCTCATGGGTGCTTACATGAACATATACTGAACTGAGCAGAAAAAAGAAATCCTGGGCATTCAAACCAATTTACTTAGTCTGAAGAGACAAAAGAGATTTTTTAATCTCATTGCTGTAATGCACTCGGTGTGTTCCTGGCAGGTATCGCAGTAGGAAAGGGAGCATTACAGCTGTTCTCTCATGGGGCAGAAGTCTGGCCCCACTGAGTCCATGAACGCCCCTTGAGGCCAAATATTTTAGAATCGTATCATAGAGTCATTAAGGTTGGAAAATACCTCTAAGATCATCAAGCCCATCTATCAGCCCAACACCACAGTACCTGCTGAACCATGTCCTCACGTGCCACGTCTACACGTTCTTTGAACCCCTCCAGGAATGGTGGCTCCCCGCTGCCCTGGGCAGCCTATGCCAGGGCTTCACCACTCTTTCAGTAAATAAATTTTCCAATCTAAACTTCCCCAGGTGCAACTTGTGGCCTTTTCCTCTCATCCTGTCACTTGGGAGAAGAGACCAACAGGCGCCTTGCTACAACCTCCTTTCACCTAGTTGTATAGGGCAACAAGGTCTGCCCTCAGCTTCCTCTTCTCCAGACTAAACAGATCCAGTTCCCCCAGCTGCTTCTCACAACACTTGTGCTCCAGACCCTTCACCAGCCTCATTGCCCTTCTCTGCACACGCTCCGGCACCCCAACGTCCTTCGTGTTGTGACAGGCCCAACGACTAAGCTGAGACTCTCAGAAGCAGATGACCTCGGGCACTGACATTAATTCTTCCTCTAATGAATTCTTCACCTTCAGTGCGAACTTGTTGGGCAATGAGAGGAATACATCGAAATAAATACACAGAATAAACATACTGGAATTAAAGGAAAATACTGATAACATGAACGCTATTGATGTGACTAAATAGATACAGATCTCCAAGTCTTAGAAAGGGTGAGCTTTTACTCATACACCGTACGAGTGGGCACACAGGCAGGTCCTAGGCAGCACCTTGCAGGCACAGTGGGTGGCTCCCACGTCCCCGCACACGCTGCTGCAGTAGTGGACCAAGCTACCCAAGGTCTTTTTCTCACATAGCTTCTGATGCTAAAAGAAAACCAGGGTGTCTTGAACACAGCTGTGTCACTCTGGACCTGGAGTAGAGTTTGCTGGCATAGGAATCCTCAGTTATACGGTAAAGTTCTGAAAATCCCTTTCTTTTCTCTCTCTCTTTTTTTTTTTTTGGTATAATGAGAGTTTAAAAGCTTAGCAAATAGAGTCCTAAAAATGTAATTGTAGCTTGGTAGCACTATTAAATATGTATACTGTGGTCTTTTCGACAATTGTATTAATCCCTTTATAAAGTCTTCAGAAGTTCCATCACAGAAGCATGGATGCTGTTTTGATCTATTTATTACTCTTAAGTGTTCAGAGAACTGTCCCTATTTTCTAATTAACACTTTTAAAGATAAAAAGCTATGTATTAAATCAATCTGAATGATGGTTGTTTGTGAATCCCACAAGATAAGGCAATTTGCATGTTCACTTTGTACTTACAAACTAAATCTGCACATCTCCAAAGCAGCTCCTCATAATGTAAACCTTTTGTGAGTATTTGTAACTTAAAAGAAAGTTTGGCCTAGTACAGAGGCAGTGCCAATTATCTAAAGGACTTCTTTACTGAACATGATTAAGATACAAAATTATTAGGTTGTTATTTTACATTGTTTGCAGAGAAATTTGAGGAAACTACTTTAGGAACGTTAAGTGTTCTCCTGTTTTGCTTTCTTTCCTCCTTCTTTTGTACATGTAATAACATGAGTGCATTCATGAACAAGCAACTAGTCCAAACAGCAGCCAGCTCCCACATCGCAGTTGGGTTCGGCCTCCTCTGACATGAATTAAATCACTGCTTAAACCAACTGTTCATCATTCTGACTGACTGTTAAGTTGTAGCTTCAATTATAAGACTTCGTAAACTGGATTTTAACGGAAATGTTAAATTACAACCACGACTTATTGCCAGAAATCCAGTCTGATTATTTAGTACTGTAATCATATTTACAGAAGTAGATATTTCACAGCAGTGAAAAAGTTTCCCCCTCTCAGAAATGACTCCATCCTTGCTAAGAAAGAAAACAACAGAAGTCCTATCTCCAAACCTCTCTTGTGAAGATGTATATTATTAATTCCAGATGGTGAGGACATAGCAAATTATACCTGTGAGACACCTTTAACTATATTTGCTCTTGAACATCTTGTCAGAAATTATTATTATTCAGCTTTGCTTCACTGTAACCGCTGCTCCAAGCACAGACAAGAAGCAAGAGAAACATTTCTTTATTGGCTTTTAGCTTCAGCAGAACTTATCATGGCTCAAACACAAGATATATCTTCATCCTCATTTTCAGGCTTCCATATTCTCTTCCACTAGCAATTTAGTAAGTGGGCAGTGATGTTATAAAATATCTTTTATACATTTGGATCGTCTCAATACTAGAGTTTCCTCTTACAGTCTTGTACCACTGTAATCAGAAAGGTCCTTTTTTTCTAAAAAAATATTAAGTTTTCTCCCACAAATCTCCCTGATCTCCAGATCAGTGAGTCTGGCCCAAGTTCCAATTCTTCCTCCTGACCACAGTGTATTGTATAGATACACGACTCCTTCATTATAGTCTCTAACAGCCTCCTGTACTCAGTGCTAGACCACGGTGGGTGTATTTTTATCCTGGTACTGCAACAACATGATCAAATTTTTGTGCTCCAGGGTTAATCTGGGTCAGAAAGCCCCAAGAATGCACATCTTGCACACCTAATCTAATTCTGGAAACATGAGATTTGCAGATAGCAAATCTCTTTCTGGGAGCAGAAAAGAACACCAGACCCACTGGGATGCCAAAATGACTTTCTACTATTTTTCACTTACATAGTATTTAATCCAAGGACCTCAAAGCATATCAGTTTGCAGAGTTCTCTGCACTCTCGTGACATAACATACGCGTTATGCTACCTCCTAGAGAAGGGAAAACAGGGGCACCTCCCTCCCTAAGTCCATTCAGGGACAGAGTTGGGGTTGTTCAGCCTAGAGAAGAGAAGGCTCTGGGGAGACCTTAGAGCAGCTCCCAGTGCTGAAAGGGGGCCTATAAGAAAAATGGGGACAAAGTGTTTTTATAGTGCTTGTTGTGATAGGACAAAGGGTAATGGCCTTAAACTAAAGGAGGGTAGATTTAGACTAGACATAAGGAAGAAATGTTTTACAATGAGGCTGGTGAAACACTGGCACAGGTTGCCCAGAGAAGTGGTAGATGCCCCATTCCAAGATACGCTCAAGGTCAGGTTGGCCAGGGCTCTGAACAATCCGATCAAGACGAAGATGCCCTGGCTCATTGCAATGGGGTTGGACTCGATGACCTTCAAAGATCGCTTCCAACCCAAACCATTCTATGACTCTGATTCTAAAAATCAAAAGCAAAAGACGAACAGGATTTAGTCATCAAGAAGGATGCACCGTGTTCCTCAGCGTTAATTACAGAGCACACAAAACATTTAAGGCATTTAGACACTTTCAAGTGACAAATCTAAGACTTCTTTTCAAGAGGTGATTATGGATAGAGACCACAAAAGCCCAATTCCTATTGAAAACTGATGAGATTAATCTAAATTTTCTTAAAAATGGATAGCTTGAATGCACATCCAAGACTTCAGCCCCCTAGACACAACCTGACTAACACTGGTAATTGTGGGACAATAAGCAGATATGAACTCTTCTTCTTCTTCCTTCTCCAGATGGCCTCTTTTCCATGGCACTGCAGAACTCACTTAAATGGGACCACAAAGTCCAATCTTCTCCTGAACTCAAAGCAGTGAGCAGAGAGTTTTTTTACCTCCACCTTCTCAATTTACAATTTTAACTAATCACAGCCAGCTTCCTACCTCATTATAGCTGCCATAGCCTGCATGTTATCACCTCTTTGCCTGCATGTCACCACAAGAGTTCAAACCTTTCAGCAGCACCTGTGCATCACCAACAACATCTTCCTCCAGTGTTAGTTCATAGTTATGGTGGAAACCTATCTCCAAAGGCTCAGGTTCCCTTCTGGGCAACGACACAACACAGAGAGCAAACTATAACTTTTATAACGCAAAATAAAATAGAAATTAGAATAATAGCGGGGATTATATTGGGAAAAGATCCATGTAAACCTTTACACTAAAACCCCTTCTACTCAAATAATTCCTCAAATACTCTTATACCACGATGGTAACTTGATAGATTGGATAAAACTATAACCTTGTCTCACATTGTCATTTGTTAATTTTTCCCATTAATAGAGAAAACTTAGGTAGGTTGGTAGAAATTAACCAAACCAACCTAAGACGACTGACTGGGCACAAACCACGCCAAGAACAGGCCAAGAGGATCCCTTGGCACAGGGCTGGGGCATCTCTGCAGGACAGTCTAGCAGAGCCAGGTGGATCGTCTGTTAAAGGTGCCCGACTTATATGACGCGAATTTGACACGCGTTCAAGAAAGCAATGAGTCATGAACACAAACCGGTCTCGGTGCCTTACTCAGGCAGCGAAAGGAAGTCAGAAAAGAAAGGCATTGCATTTCCCAGACTGAGGTCTGCCAAGCTTTGGTAAGGGCAGCTTGAAGATGTTCAATGATAAAGATCTGCCACAGTGAGGAAAAGCGAGTTCAGCCGACGCCTCAAGCATCAGCTGAATTTTCTGTTGATTTATTTTATTTTATTTTATTTTAAAGAAGGAACTAAAATAGTCTTCCCAATCCACACACTGTAGGAGACAAAGCATATTGACGGTTCGGTTACTAAACACACTGTGAATTTTCACAGTGGATCAGCAGAAAGTTATGAAGCACAGGTGTTCCTGTAATTGTGATACATTGGGAAAATTCATACTGTTAAATGAGCCTCAGCTTCACACTTCCACCTGTGTGATGTGGAAATGTAGTGTGGGTACACGGGGCTGTAATAGGCGATACGTAGGAATGATTACTGGCTGGTTCAAGACCTGCTAGGGTTTATTTCTCTTAATTCGTCTGAGTGTATAATTTCTGCATTTATATTTACTGCCATCATAAAGTGGGAAACGTATGTTACACATGCTGGTAAAAATAATGATAACATGCAAAAAAAATCCAAAGTTAATACCTTGAATGAAAAAGAAATCCTGAAAGCCTACACACCAGAGGAAAACTAGAGAGAGTGTAGAAAATGGCAGGTATTTCAACAAGAGAAGGAAAGCAGGGTTATTTCCCCTCATGTTTCCATTCTACTCCGCATTTTTTTGTTTGCACTTTTTATGGGGCAGGAGGGAAAGGATGATTCTAGAATGGGAAATGTGGGAAATGCTAAAATGCAGAGAGAGATGAAGCCTGGAAGCAGGTGGAAGAAAAGATCTACTTGGATTACCTGAAACTGAACATGAGAAACAAATGGAGAACACTGGCACATAGCTCGATTTATTTTTCTTTAACAGGTGTTTGTTAGAATGAGAATGGAAGAGGCAGAATTTCTTAATCTTGTTCCAGACCTGTCAGAGCTTCTCAAGTGAGTGTTTCAGGATGGTAAATACCAAAAAAAAAGAAAAATAAAAATATGAAAGATTAAATGAAAAGGAGGATGATTAAATATATCTTCCTGCATGTCTTGGAGGTGTCACCTCTGCTGTTTGACAAGGAACATAAATTCTGACTACTCATGAGAGGGGCTTTCAAACTGTCCTGGAGACTAAGTAGACTGCTCTTTTCTAGGGTTAGCTGACATGACAGAATATCTCTAAAATTACTACTTTTCTGAAATATTCCCCTTTTTAAAAACCATAATCATCACCTTAAAGTGACACCTTAAAAAAAAAAAAAAAAAAAAAAAAAGACTTGAATGCAATGTCTCAGATTTTCATACTTGCAGCAGTTTCAGAGTGGCTTTCAAAAGTAGCCCCAACCAATAAGGACTGTCAAAGGGACAACTTATTACGTTCGAGCAGATAAGTGTTGTGAGGACTACAGGCACAGCCTCTTCCCTAATGGCAGATAACAATACCTCTGTCCTAGGGAATTCAGCAGCACTGGAAAAAGGATGAAAACAAGGCCGGAATCTGTTTTGGCAAGAAGGGGTTTCTAAACAGAAATGCAGTCACCTCAATGTATGCTAGGTGACAAGCGTTTAAGATCTCATTTAACACGTTTAAATGAATCCAAGCCTAATGCCTTGGTCAGAAGATTTTTTCCATCAGATATTGCCATTTTCCTACAACTTTGTCTACAGAATTTCTCATGACTCTTCTTTTTGGGTATTTCCCCACATCTAACCCCTTACTGAGACGACCCTTTGTTCTTTTATCTCTCCGGCTTTTCATTGCTCCCTGTTCCTTCTGCTCGCTTCCAAGTTCTTTCTGTAGGCTTCTCTGTCTCCTCTGAAGTTTATATGCCTTGTCCCTCTGATGGAAATTCTAACTTCCCCACTTCTATTGGCTTTGGATGGCTCAATAATATCTGCTTTCTGCATGGTCTCCTCTGGTTCTTCAACCCTAGCAGCCCAACCAACATCTCACTTCCCAAATGTTCTTACTGTCCTACCTTGTAAGGTCACTTTTCTTCTGAATGGGTTTCAGGTGCACAAGGTCTTTGGCCTCACTGATCGCTCCTAACTCTGTATTGACTCATACCTGGTAGTGACTTATTCAGCAACTTTGAGTTATTCCAATGCTACCCCTACTGCTCCAACAGTCATCTTGGTCCTAAATGGCATTAACCACCACACCTGCTCTTTCTGTCTTGCTGCCAGTCCAAGGTAAATTGGGTTGAGGTTTTTTAATATGGATATTTGGGAAAAAAACCCAAAACAACAATATCAAGCCCAGGCATCTCTGGGTCTTCACGTTCAAGTAATAAGGCAGTACTGATGGCATTACAAGATCTGTCAGTTCTTTCCTCATTTCAGGTCCTATCTCTCAGTATTTCTCCCAGTCACAAGCAAAGCAAACAGAAGATACGTAGAAGCTTATGAGGCTACAACAAAGTTGATATTGGTAACAACAGGGAGAAGGTGGAGGGAGTTAAAAAAAAAAAAGACATGCCTTCCCTGCCCTTCCTTTCCTCTATCCGTGCGTGTACTCCTGTAACAGGGGAGTGGCACTGCTTGTTTGTGGCCTTGCTTACTCTTGGCCTCATCAAATATTGCATCAAGTTTAATCTTTATTTCTGCTCAATAAGCCACCAAATACACCCTAACTTTATCTTTCTATTGACCTGCAGATTATCCCTCCAGGAAGTTTTGGGAGCGGCCGGAACCCATGTTATTTACCTGCTCAAAGTCAAAAGCTCTTCAGATAGAGAAGTGCTCAAATGTTAAGATATTGCCAGTATTTTAAGTATCCATATTTATTAATCTATTCATTGTATATTGTTCATGTATTTTGCTCTGCAAACCTCTTCTAGAAAATGAATTCATATCACTTGAAAAAATCAGTGGTTGGTAGCTTTTAATAAACCTGATCTGTGCATTTTCAAGTCCAAAACTCCTCCCTGTCCGTTAGTGTTGCAAGGCTCTGCTTCCTGCTGTCCCATGGGGTGCTGTCAGCTACCACTCCCACTGATGCTCTGTTGCAGACCCCCTCTCCATCCCACAGCCATGAGTCCACATTCTCACCAGTTCCCTGTTATTCATATTAACTCCTGCCCTCCTGCTCTTGTTCAGTGTCTTGGGTCACTTCTTCCTCTTCTATTCCTCACAGTCCACAGGATATTTTTTTTTGCTCCTAGTTCCATCACATTTTTCACGTTCACACTTCCTTGCCTGATTTCATCCCAATCTCAGGTCTTACTTTCCTTTACCTGATTTCTGTGCTATTCCTCAATAACTGGATACCTTCCTTTCCCAGAAGTGCTATCGCTTCCATCACATTACAAATAATGGAAGAGGGGCAGATGGAGGACATATCCATGAGGATAAGCCTCATATTTCTACACACACGGATTAAAGAAAAATTGTAGCTCTACCGACTCCCATCCTATTGGGAAAAATTAAACGACATTATAATCACTATGGATAAATGCAAAATCTAAAAATTTTGATAGCGATGACGATGAGAAAGTTTCAATCACAAAATAAGATGAATTCCACACCTAAACTAAGAGAACTGGCCAATTGTCACCGATCTCAGGCAGTGCAGGGGGCTTACAGCCTTGGAACCGCAGTGGTAGCCTCAGTTATATGGAGGCTATCATGGAAACTCTTTTTGTACTGAGCACCAAACACTGTAGCAGTGAAGGTCTCTACATTTCAAGGGCCTTTTTGTGACACTTGCACTTCTGCCACCTCCCCCTTGTGCTCCATCTCCTGGTAGTCATCCAGATACCATGGTGACATGCTACTTCCACGACGAGGAGGGTGAGCGGTGTCCAGGTGCCACTGGGATAACGATCGTTGACAACAGATGGTTATATTACGTTACACCCTTGGCACCACGGCTTAATGACTGGACCGGTAAAATCCCACACAGCATTTTGGAGCTTTCTTGGGGCTCCCATTCTCTAATCACGGCCTGCAGAAGCAAAGGGCTGCTCATGTGGTAGTCAGGAAACCACTTGGTGGTGGGCTCAGCATAAGGATGGCACATGTCACCTCTCCCAAAGCCAAGCGGGTTTGGGCTCATCCAGTGCAACAGCAAGCGTGTGCTTTGCAGGGCATTTAGGATAATATTTGAAAAAGAAAGATACAATATAATAGTTCTTGTCCCCTCAGCTCTTCTTTTTTTTTTTTTAAAACAGAACTTCTTGTAAAAATATTGCAAGTCCAGAAAATCTTTTACGTTGAGAAATTGTTATAACACCAAGTGAAATAATTTTTGGCAAGTAATTCTCAAGTCTCAGTTTTCCATATATTGTCCTGTTATTTCACAGAGATATATATATATCTCCTGTACACTGTACAGCCCTTCAGAATCTGACATGGTTCTCAAAAATATATGGGATGGGAAATGGACATAAGCATTTTTAATGGAATATGGACATGAGCCATTGCCTAACAACAAAGAAAAATAGGTAAAAAGTGTCCAGAGTCACTAATGCAGAAAAGCATCAGGAGGAGTTAATTCCAGTGATTTCGCTGGAACCACTCTAGGATTCTACTGTAGGTTTGGAAAAAACGCAATGAAAGAGTAAAATGAATAGATTTCTATATGGAGTTTGAGAATAACACAGCCACATATTTTCCTTTCAGTTGCTATTCAAGAATCTTTGTACAGTTCTTAATCGTAGCGTTTAAGTGCCTTTGTTACTCCATTGTGAGCTAAATAATGTCATTACAATTGTTATGCTTACACACCAAGTTTTGCCAAAATCCCCCACTCACTGCTTCTTCATTAAATAACAACAAACCGTGAGGGTTAGTTCTGCATCAGCACTTCAATTTCCTCATGAAAAATTGGCCTTCTTTTTTCTTGGCTTGCGAGCACCCCCGACCAATATCACTCATGCCTTGTTATACAACAAAGGGAAATAACGGCGCCTGCGACGGCAATCTGGCTTCGCCCACCCATGCTGGATGCCATTTTGACTTGTGCAGCCCAGGCAGCGCACGTTGCTCCCCCATCGCTTTTGCAGAGACAGGACAAGGTCTCGGTCTCCCAAATCAACCAGAAAGGGGATGTTATCTGAACACACTGGCTAGGTGGGTGCAGAAAAGTGCACGTTGCTACAAAGAGGAGCGGAAACAATCATCACATTCATTTTTGCATCCATTTTTCTTGTGAAGATAATGATAAAAGAAGGATCAACGACAAGCAGAGAATGTTTGTTGGATGTGTCTTGTTGCTTCCCAAAGCAAAGCTCTGGTGAGTACCTGGCATCTACATGCCCTGGGAACTTCTGTAGGACCCTGTGCATGAATGCACCTCCATGTTTTACCTATCAGTTCTGGGTTACAGATCCGTTGATGTGCCCATAAGGAAACAGATGAGTCACTGGAATTGGGTCTACAAGAACTGAACATGTTTGCAGTTCAGCAGTTGAAGACGTGCTTTATTTAAAGTCACTTGACTGTAGACTGCCCTCCAAAAAGAAGTTCACAGAATTGTTAAAGTTGGAAGAGACCTCTAAGATCATCCAGTCCAACCACCAGCCCAGCCCCACCATGGCTGCCAAACCTCACATGAGATTTCCTAGCACTGGACAAGCAATAATAGGTCCAAACAGTAGCTCTGTTGACCTCAGTGGCAGCGTTCACACACCTACATAAGCTTAAATACTTTACTGGACCCAACACAAAGTCTCTCTCACAGCTTTACTGCGAGGCACAACCTTGACCCTGAGAGGTGTTAACGCCATGTCCACCTTTGAAGTTGGAACCCGTGAGATCCAGAGCAATACCTGAAGTACCAAAAGCCCACAATTCCTTACTTTGCAAGTAACTCCACTCGATCAAGCCCAATGACCATGGATCTGCACCAAAGATGTCAACAGAACAAGATGTCAGCAGCTTCAAAGGATGCAGGATTGGGCCAAAAAGCCAATTTTTCTTTTTTTTTCTGTTATCTAACAAAAATCAGAGGGAGATTTTTGACTGCATTCCCTAAGTAGAAGTTTGTGACAATTACCTTTCACACATTCTTTTTTCTGGAAGGAGTGAAGGAAGGTGGCTCGATGGCTCACATGCAAATCTTCTACTGCTGGAACTATAGATCAGATGGCAGTTTGGTAATTTTTAGCACATCTCTTGTTTAGCTCAACACAGACACAGAAAATGAAGCACTCATTTGCTGACTAGAAAATCACAGTTGAGGTCGATTGATGAAGCAGTGCAAAGAAGCCTGTTCCGTCCCCAGCTTGTGGGTAAACAATACCAACCATCACCCTTCACTAGTTATATATTCAACTCCTGAATATTTAAAAATCCAGCTAAGCTACTATACGGCTCGCCCGCTATTTGTAGGGAAAGTGTCAGATTATTTTACATTTAGTAACACTCGAAGCAGACAAGCTGCCCTATGTGTCTAACACAGAATAAAATCATTTCAGGGGGATGAAAAAAAAAAAGAAAAAGGAACTCAAGCAATACCAAAAAGCGCGTTAAATGATAAACCACGGAAGTGGATTTCCCATTACTCCGTAAAACCTTGAGAGGCCATGAGTTAACTGAAGCAAGCCGAACAAAAAAACCCAACAAAACATGAAGCAAGGAAGGTGCCATAGCTACTTTCTTGAAAACAAAACCAATCTTTTCATTCCTGCCATTTGTTAGAATTCTTCCTCCAGGCAAGCTGGACAGCTGCACTAGTAGGTTTTTTAGTCATGGGTTGTAAGCCCCACCTGGCTAGATTTGTTTAGCAGACAGCTGGCAGAATGAAATAAAAAGAACAGGGACATACAAACTGCTTCCAAAACAAAAAGGCGAAAGAATACTTTTGGACGCTTTAGCTTTCACAGAGTTTACTGGGTGTACGTTTGGGGGAGATTCTGCCCTTAATTTCTACCGTCCCTTATCTCTCTGCACCCTAAAAATACTTAAAGAAGCCAAAGCGAGACCGCAGGCGAGATTAAACTGATCAAAAAGAAAGGGAAAAGCCCCATTGCAGCCTGTTTTGTACACGTGCACACATATATGGATGTATATCCACACACACGCCCTCCCTCAATTACGCTTTACAATTCCCCAAGACTGACATTGGTTTCAAATTAACTTCTCTTCTTATTATTTTCTTCTTTTTATTTATTTTTTTTTTTTGGCAACTTTCTTCCTGTATTTTCTGAAGCCAATAAGATAGATTTTCTTCATCTGGAATGTTCTTTCTAGCTTAAAGATAAGAAGGAGTTTAAAATTGTGGGAATGGCATCCCTCCTGCATCTGTTTCTCGCACAAACCTATCAAATATCTAATTTTTGGCATTACTGCTGGCTCCAACAGGGGATGACATAAACCAGCTTTGTGGTTACATGTTTCACTTTTAATCTCATGAAAATGAAAATCAGTGCTGAAATGTCCCTTTACATGTGACAATGTGGGACTCTTTTCCAAAAGCCAAAGGAAAGGGGCGTTACTCTGGTTAAGCTTAATATACAGCATATGTATAAATTTGCTTTTAGTTTGGATTTAGCTTGATCCTAGCAGAGGTATTTCAGGATTTTTTTTTTTTAATTATTATTTTTATTTTGTTCTACTGCAGAGATTTGAAATGATTTTGAAGGTATCGCAGTCGCTACACCAAGGAAGATGCACAATAAATGTAAGATAGCAATCAGCAGATGAGTAGGCTGTTATGTGACAACAAATCTTCTGCAAGCAGTATCATTTTCCACACAGCTATATGGTCACATTCCCGTAACATGTTTCTGTAGTTAGTGTGAAGGGAATCTGGGTTTTGCATGAGTTCTTCATTAAGAACTAATGTAGTAATACTGGATGTACGACTACAAACCAAGATGGCTTGGATACTGTCTTGATTGGAGAAACTTTATGAAAACAAACTCCAAATGTTTTAAAATAAAAATCTGTCTTGACCCGATTTGAAAGGGAACACGTGACAAAAAAGCATATTTAAGCTTATGGTATGACCACTACCTATGAAACCCAGATGATCTGAGGTTAAAAGGAGCCCAAGCTAGCCTGAAATGCAAGCCTACTTTTATACGCCGCGGAAACGTAACAAATATTGGCTGCAGGAAGGCCCTGAAAGCAATCTAAGCTGTTGCACAGCACAGCACTCGCCCTCCTGAGCAGGAGCCGTTCTTGGCCGCCCTCCATCTCTGCCTATACATCTCCACCGCACGTAGACTCCACGGAGCCTGGCGCGATACGTGGGTTTGAGAGGCCTTGCTCAACCAAATACGTTGATATCCATATCATACGCTTCAACCAGTAGGAGGGGGCCCACAGGGCTTAATCCCCTGGGCTGAGGGAAACCCAATGCCCTCCTCGGGGACAGAAAGCAGGGCCTGTCCGCACTTCCATCAGGCATGAAATCCATCTCTCAGCTAGTAGGCAAGCAAGAAAACTGCATTTGGAGGGTGTAATATCAGTTACTCAAGGTGTCTTCGTGGCCGTACTGGCCAATCTAGTCTTTTCAACAGCTTCTACTCCCCTCAGCCGGTATTTTATTAAATAAACTCTCAACTATTTGCTTAGAAAATACACAACTATGATCTTTTGAGATCCTTCTGTTAATTTATCGAAGGCAAAACCTATGAAAACCTCTCTGTTGTCCCACAAAACCTTCCCAGGCTCCAGTTGAAAGAAGAAGTCACACTGATTTTGTGTATCTGACATTTCCCGGTTTAAGCCTCTATAAGAGCTCACCCTGCCCTAGATGAACCTACAACTTAGCCAACTTCTTTAGTAAAGAAAATTGATTCTTGTTTACTCCTTTCAATAAAGAGAAACATGATGAATTTTAATAGGCTGACCCCCCACTGCTAGAAAATCTCCCTCCTTTGGCTGTGTGAGCTTTGAAATACGTAAATCAGAAATAAGGCTGGATTTAAAGAAAAAGACAACGAAGAAGAAATTCCACAAATTTAAAGCTCATCCTTAATAGTTGGCCAAACATCCGAGTTTCTTCCTGTGACCCTCACCCCAACACTTTCTATATTATGAGGGACTTGTAAACTGATCTCTGTTTTTTAACTGGACAACTAATAATGGGAAAACAACGTATTTCGTATTTATGTTGGAAGATTAACATAACTCATTTCAACTCTGTTGAAACGGACACATTTTACTCAGGAGAGAAATATTAAAGAAAAACCACAACAAAAGCCACAAATGCTGAGCGAAAAGGGACATCAACTCTTAAAAATATTTCCTGGTATTACCATTTGTATGGCATAAACAAACAGGCAGAGCGCATACATATTGGCCCCAGTCCTGTAATTTGGATGACAAGGGAGATCCTTTTGCCTAGGCAGTGCAAAACTAATTTCACCACACTGGCACATAATGCAGTGTGATCGCTCCCTCAGTTTTATATTACAAGGTCACTGGAGCAAAAATTTTTGTGGTTTGTACAGTACCAAGCACTCCAAGAAAACTTATTATATAATGATGTTATATTTAGTATAAATAAACCCATACCTCCTATATAATACAGGGGAAAATACTTTCTCTAATGTAGCAGCTCTGCAAAAATGGACACTGCAGAAAAACAGCTTTTGATAAAGACATTTTGCTCATTTCTTGTAGTACAGAATTTACTTCACTTTCCTGAGAACTTACAAATATTTGGAAACTTCAAACCAAAGCACTGCTATACACAAATAATTTTTTTCCATATATCGAAGAACTGAATCCAGGATTCAACTTTTAACAGTTCTGACAAATAGAACGTTATAATCTGGCTAAAACATACAGTACTGCAACCCTTTTAATACTAAACTGTTGATCATTTCAATAAGCAAAAGACATTGCTTTTCCTTGGCTCGTAAAATGGAGAGCCTCATCGAGAGTTCTGTTGAGATGCCCAGTTCAGTCTTGCCCAGTGTAGTACTGGTTTAAACTCTTTCCTTTAAAACAAAACTTCTGAAATATCAAAGTTGATTCTACTTCATTACAGATCTACTCAAGATTATACAAAATAAGATTTTTTTTTTTATAAAAGTACTTTCAAAACAATTATTGAAATCTGTCACCGTGTTTATTTACCACAACACAAGCCTGTGAAAACGATGAGTGTTCCCATTACCATCTCAATAATAAAAGCTCGTGTTTTCCTTTTTAAAAAGCTATAAACAACAACAAACACTTTTATTCAATTCTATATTTTCCACTCCAAGCTGAGAGTTTTTTCTGGCAGTAACAAGTGGGTTCACTTCCTTCAGCACCTGTATTTTCTCAGAAGCCAGTAAAACAGGTATCGATTCAGCTTCACGTACGAGTTTAAATTAATCTCAGCCTCAACTGATGTCACTTTGTAACCAAAGTATTTTGATTTTTATTTTACTTTTATCTCATATGCTTAATACTAACACAGTTACATCCCCAAGTGCTTTATGGCACATATACATCACCAGACAGCTACTATCATCACGCACTATGATTGCACACACATGCACTGCTCCAGACTTTAGGACTGTAACTGAAATAACTCATTCATAATTGCAGAAGTACTTGGAATCTCATCTTGCTTTTCTTTTTCAGCTTCATTTTACCGCAAATGACCCCAGAAAGTACATTTTGAAATACCTTTCCATATTATTGATTAGATACTTCACTTGTTCAGTAAAGGTAATATAAAACGGTGTTCTCTATTCTCATCAGGATGAGTGACAACAGTCATGCAAAACTGAAGCACACATGGGATGAGATGTAAAGACTCCAAAATTAGCACAAGCAAAAGACAATGAACTATGGCAACCTTGTTTTGGAACTGAAAAGGCTGCCCTGTAATCACAGAACCGTTTGGGTCAGAAGGGACCTTTAAGACCACCCTGTTCCAACCCCCCTGCCATGGCCAGGGACACCTCCCATTGGATCAGGGTTCTCACAGCTCAGCTGTGTCCTCCCATCAGCTCCATTCCACAATTTTACTCAAACTAGGCTTCACATGATCCAGTTCTACTTTGGTGGATATCGTAACCAGGAGACCCAGGTCAGGTACAGGAAACTGCTGTCCCAAGAAAAAGTACGCGAGAGGACACCGGACTGTACGCACGGGCACACGTGTGTCACCAACCCAGGCAGCAGAGCTGAGTATTTACAGAAATCACTTCTCAGAGCAAAACACAAAGCAGTGCTTCTCAGTATACGCGGCCACAAGCTCAGTGCCGGCGCCAGTGTCCGTTTGAAGGCAGCACCCATATCAATGTTGTAATGAGAGTCAAATCCCATGTAATTTACACATTAAAAGGAGAGAGCAATGCATGAAAAAATCAGTTTGGCTAATGAAAAAATCAGTTTGTCTAATGAAATTAAAGTCCCTAATCAAATATTGGCAGGAAAGATATTTAGAAACTCTCCTAATGTCATCCAGCTAATTCTACCCTATTCCAACTAGAAGGAAAAGGGGTTGACTTTTATTCTCCACTGAACGTCCTGCCCTCAAAACACCAGTAGGACCGCGTACTGAAGAGTATAATTAATGCAGATTAGGGCAGATTTAGCTGTCAGCTACCCCAGTTTGGCACAGGTAGGTCATGTACCTTGTGAAGAAGCTTTCCCAGTATGGATTCTTCTTTGAATATACTTTTTTTCTCACCTGATAAGTACATCTATAGCAAAAAATTGTTGAAGCACTGTCTCCCAAAGCACAGGCGAACGCATACTCCTAGGTCACTGTCTCTACTAGGTTAACCTGCACTATTAGCTTCCAACCAGTTGTGTCCAGACGCGTTTTAAGGAACTAATCAATTAAAGAATTAGTCCAGAAGTGAAAAACAAAAAAAAACAACAAAAAAAAAAAACAAGAAAAAAAGCTAGAATTAATGTGTCCTATAAAACATTAATTTCCTCATCATCCACCAGCCTCTGTTATCACCTTCCTTAGGTCTTGGTCATCTGCCTCTCCTGGTTTTGTCCTTCTTCATTTCCCATTTTCTGCCGTTCCCCTTGATAATATCACCCTGGTGCCTCTTTGACAGGTTCCTAGCTGCAAGCCTCCATCGCCAACCATTAGTGACCCATTTGGACTGCACCGTACCTCTAGAATCAGCACTGACCCACACCACGTGCTTCTGACAATACCTCCCCCGTCATCATCCTACCCTTCATTCTTCTACCTATTCTTCCCTTTCATTTTTCACCTCTCCCCTTTCACTTTTTCGTATTGCTTAGGTTTGGGGAGGAAAGAGCTCTGATGAGAACCTCACCCAGACCCCAGCAACGTGACTAAAGAAAACAACCACAAAAATGAAAAAGTTGAATGCTGTCTCCATTTGTGTACAACCCATTCTCTAAAGGACCAATTCATTCTGACGTATAACGCACAGCTTTCTTTATACAGTACCCACTTGTACTTTTGGTTTTCTCATGATATTTGAAATATCTCTAACACAAAGTCCCAAGGCTGGTAGAGTTTTATTTTATTAACGAGATCTGATACAAAGCTTTCTTGTGTAACTGATGGAAACCTAAGCGTAAAAGAAACAAGTCCAACGACAATATGGAGCAATGCTGTCCGCCAATGCTAGGAAATCCATGAAGTTCATTGTACAACACACAGAACGTTCCAAGAAGAAAAACTGGGAGAGGAAGAGGTCAAACAAAAGCATAAATAAAGGATTACCATTGACCGTCATAGCCAGCACCGTCTTGTGGGGCAATGCTTTATTAGTAGGCTCTAGTTTTGATGATGGTCTTTTATTGTTTTTTGTGGCAACGCTTTATTTTAAGTATCTTATCATTAGGAATTCATTTAGTATTGATTGCAGTGACTCTGATCATAAAGAATTAATTTGGCATGCCATGAATGTCATATGCATTCATGTAAAAAAAATTTGCTTTAATTCAAGATTAATTAATACGGGAAATTGTTATTGCTTTTGTAATATCATCATCTTAATAAATCTCTTTTTTTCCCAGTAGTTTGGAAGGCCATTCTCAGTACTTTTACCAGAACTTCTTCATTTGTACACAAGTTTTTCAAAGAATAACTAGAAGCTTGATATATTTTTTTTTTATTTCTTCAAGCCTTTGGGATCAGGGTTTAAAAATACCCAATAAACTCCCAGAGTGCATAATGGCCCCGAATCTCATGCATTCATTGTGCTAACTAGACTAAGGAGATTTTCCTACCTATTTGATGACACTGAAATAAGCAAAGGCAATTTAAAGCCTGAATTTCTTCCTAATCCAACAGAAATACTTGCGTCTTGAGTGAGAGCTGGCAAACACAGAAGGGATTACTTCCGACTTCAGACCCTCTGTAGATATGTCAAAATAGACTCTGAGCAAATTGAGCCTTGACTAAAAGCAGGTATGAGCGCTGGATGCGACGTCTCATTGCATCTGTTACAGGCAACGTGTCAGCCACGTCTCCGTCCGGCTGCTTCTGACCGTGATGCAACATGACACAGTTGGATAACAAAAGGATGTAATACACCATAATGACTCCAGGCAGGCAACTGCAACGCAACGGGATGTGCTGCCATGTAGTAGCAGGTGACATACCTCTTCAATCAGTCATGGACTAATCACTAAAGCCTCCAGTTTAGGTTCACTTTGGAAAAAATCCTAAAGTCTTGATGATTATTTTCAACCGAATGTTTCAATATTGCTTCCTGCTGCTTCACCCTGGCTTCTCTTCACTGTTGCGGAATTACCAGGTAGCAGCTGAAGCTATACCAAAAAAACCCCACAAACCCAATAAACGCCTGGTACCTGGGCTACGCACAAACCAATCCTCTTTGTTAGGGAATACGTAAGCATTCACCCTTAAAAATTAACAAAGCGAATGCTGCAAAGGTAAGAAGCTATTCTTTATTTGTGCTATGGGAAGCAATAATGGAGATTTACAGTTCTTCAATACAGCAAAGGATTTCCCAGAATGCTGACCAACTGAACCACTCTGTACTTTATTGATGTACCAACACACTGAAAACACAGGTTTATTAATAAATAGCCTGACTGAAATATAAGATGTAGTTGGAGCCTGGAGAAGGACACTGTCTCTACAAAAAACAGAGAAGTGTACCAAAAAAACCCAAACCAATCCCTAACCACACTTACTGTATGGGACTGAAGAAATGGGATCAGAAGATTAACTTCGGGGATGGGGAAAGAAATCCAAGTGCCTAGGGAAAACACTGCGGAACTCAGGGAGATCTATGGGAGGTCCGTGCCTGCAAAACATTTCCCCTCCTGTTTCTGATTTGCACAGCTTTAACCATCCAGCCATTTAATTAATTTCTTTTGTAAAAAATGTCACAGATGTAAAAATCGACTTCAGAAAAAGAGAAACAGCCAAACGACTGTGGCACATACATGTAAAATACCAGACCCAGGTCGCATCACGAGCAGCGCTGATGGAAAGCAAGCTCAGGGCCACTGGAAGGGATGAGCTCCACTTGCACCTCTGAGAGCTCTGCTGTTCCCATGTCCCTGGAGCAACCTTCCCTGTACAGAAACCAGTGGATTTATCTGGGGATGAAGCCACCCTCCTGTGCAGCCCTCTCCCATTTTGCCAATGGACTTTCATTTGCTTGCAACTCAGCTGCCGGTACTTGGCTCCCGTCACTCAGCGGGACTCTGAGCAAAGCGAGAGGAATAGCAGGGGAAAACATCCCTCGCATCTTCCCTTTCAACTTCAGGCAGCACGGGGAAGCGTATCAACGTGTAGCAGATGTGCTGAGACCAAAGTGATCTCTTCCTTATGATTACAGTTGGTTATACCTGGGGATGCACAATTTAATTCAGGCACAAATGTGCAAAAGAGAGTGGTACTGAAGCAAAATAAGTGGTACTAAAGGCTTTGTTCCGTGCACAGTAATACGGTGTTTTCACTAGACCTGGCTCACACATAAAGAAAAGAGGCACAGTTTGATACGTGCCTTCTCCAATGACTGCTGCTAAGTAAGTGTATTTGTTCTCAGTGTTGTTGTCATAAATATCATGCAATTTCTTATTTGAAGTTGGGAACTAATGATTCTTTCTCCTTAATGTACTACAGTGACTCTGCACCCCATTGTTTTCTACCATTTGAGAATGCCCAAGGATGTCATTATAACTTCATGTATCAATATTAAACCTTTGCAAACAGTCGACTAAATGAGCAGTTATCTTTGTTTCTGAAAATAGCGTACCTTCTTTTTTTTTTTTTTCTTCAAACTTCATTTATCAGTAACTAGGTGTAGTCAATTGCTCTCCAGTATTGATCACAATATCTATAGCAGTCACAGAGTACCTTTGCTCAAGGTCATTGTAAGGTCAAGTTATGATCAATATGAATTGACTGTCTGCAAATAAATTTAAGTAGCTGATATAACTGAAAGGAGTACCTAAAATTAAGGTGGACCATCTGTCTCTGTGTTGCAAAGACTTATGGACTATGTGAGTCCAGCAGAGGTACAAGTCATCTGAACACACACCACCAGTTCGGCATTTTTCCCACAATTAGAGGTGGATAACTATGGATCTAATCGTGGAAATATTTACTTCTGGGAGTAAAATAATCCAGAGTCTTCAATCTTATTCTGTAGTGAACCGACTCACTTGGGATCGGACCCACTGCCTTGAAAGTTAATAGTAAAACAATATATGTAGGGTCTCTACTGCAACGCTCCATGTCCTGTAGACTCTTTGTACTCTGTGGTCTGTAGAGAATCCAAAGACTACCAGACTTTTCCAAATTAATACCTACACCTTGTTCTTCAAACCCTATTCAGACATCCTTGTCTACATCATATTAAAATACTTTACTATGTTAAAGCCAAGAATCTATAATGTATTTATTTATTTATCCATCCATCACCAATAGGTTTCTACAGTTCCTATTGGAATTTCAGAGATCTGCCTGCAGATTTTAGTATCTCAGGAAGGAGGAAAAAACCTGCAAAACCAGTGTACTAAACCACAATGGGCTCAAAAACGTTAGCCAAGGGCGAGAAGTCCCAGGTGAGACAGGAGTTTGGCTCTGGGAGACCTGTGATCAGGTCGCTGGCCACTGGATGTCACTGCTGCCTTCCCAAAGGTAGCCTACAAAGCACTTATGTGCCTGAAAAAAATTGTGGCTGTAGGAAGCAGTTTTGCTGGAAACATTCCACATAGTTAGGCAATTTCTAATTTCAGAAAAATAGGCTCATAAAGCTCAAAAAGGCAATACCCAACTTCAAGAGTAATTAGTTTCATTTGTTTGCTTCAGCTTTAGCTGAATAAGAAACACTAATAAAGAGTAGGTTTGGGGGTCGCAAGTAGTTCTAGAAAGTTGCAGCCATTGTGCTTTTACAAAGGATATCTTCAACAGAGGTATTGCTTTCCAACCTCATGCACAAGAACAAAACCAAACCCTCAGAGTGGGAAATTACCCTATTTGTATCAGCCTGTACATACACGAAGAGTATATTAGTTTAGCTTGCTAAAGGAGGTGCAACTTCTGCTACCGACCATTGCAACCAACTGCTCACCATGAGCCCTGCTGAATCAAAACCAATCTGACCAACACTGAGGAAAGACCTGGCCCATATCTAAAAATAAATAAATAAATCTGAAATTATTTTCTATATTTAGACTCTAGAGCCTATATTATTATTGTTGTTATTAATTGAAGCCATTCATCTTGGTTCGTCACATTAGTGCAGCGGCTCTACGGGTGGGATTTGTGTGACCAAATGCAGATGTCTATCTTGCAGACATCTGAGCGAGGCTCTTCTCACATCGAGGCTAGAAAAAGAGATGCCATTAATGTGGGATTAACCTCATCCTAAAGCAGATATAAAACCAGGCCAGATGAAATGCATCTTAAAGGATCTATTTCCCCCTGTTGGTTTAAAGGAATCCCAAATTGACTAGCTCTGATCTAGACATCTGAAGCCAGCGAAGCAATTCTCACTCCCTCTGACTGAGCTAAAAGAATGCTCTTAGGAAAAAGAAAAAATAGGATGTTCCAGGTGTTTGGAGCAGGAGAACCAATACAGCTCCGCTTAGGATCTGAGCTCTGTGTCGATTCATATCTCCAGAAGCATGCCTTAAGTCTTCCCACGAAATACTCTAGAAGAGGGAGCTCAGACCTCAGGGATATCGACAGCACGAGGCTTCCCATGGCAGCCGAGCCCTCACAGACTGCTTCTGCTTGAGGTCTTACTCTCTTAGCTCCTAGTCACGGCCGCGTGTTTCTAACCCTCCTTGCTGGTTTGCTTCTCTCATAGCTGCGCGTACTGAACCAGACCACCAAGGGGTTGGATGAGTACCAGACTCCACGCAGGAGAGAGCATGGGAATCCACAGCCAAAGCGGGCAGGGCAGCAGAACCAACTTTTCCTGGCAGCAGCGGGTCATTAGATCCGATCCGCCGGCTCACGAGACTACAGTGATGGAGAGCAGAAATCGGACTCGGGAGAGAGACCACCCAAGCTAAGCAGTACCTCTCCTCGGGATTCCCGATATGCCAACACCAGCTCTACTGTGTCATTCAAATCCCACTCCAAGCCTTCAGATGCACCATAAATCTGAGTCCCAGCTGCACTTCAGGCTTCACTGACACTTCTAGCTAGATTTTCTTGCTGGTGAAAGTGATGTTGTGCTAGAAGTCACACAAGATAACCTAAATTCCACCCAATCCAAGGAGAAACTAGTTCCCTCCACGCAGAGTAACTCTGTGTGCACGTCACGTATACAATGCCCATGCAGCCTCTCTTTCCTTTATCCACTTTCCCATCCAATCCCATACACATAGGAGATCTTTCAGCCTGTCTCGAGATATACATTAAGTAACACTCAGCTACTACCCAGAAACAGCTTTGTTTTGGGAAGCGACGAGACAGCATCAGCCACTTTTTGAAGCACCGAAGCAAGGCACGTGCTCCAGCAGACACATTGCAACCACAGGATTTATGTGGACAATGTCCACACCTTTGCCTTCACTACTTTAGAGTGAGCAACAAATACATTTGAAATTAGCTATACAAAAGAAGTATCAGTGAAAGACTGTTGGAAAGTGGTATCAACCAGGCCTTCTGGGATAAGTCTTTCATCTTTAACTGCAATATTAGAGGGTTTTCCTAGCAAAAAAAATCACATCATCCATTAGCTTTTACATATAACCCAAATGACATCCTCACAAGTGTAGCAGTCTTAGGGCCCAAACCATTCAAGAAGCAATTACAAAATCAATAATATGTGCTGCGGTGATTACACTTGATTAGAGACGGCATGAAGAAAAAAAAACGAGAAGAAGAAGAAGAAAAAAAGAGCAATATTCACCCACGTTCCTGACCCTAAAAGACTTATTCTTCCTTGTGATAGTTCTCACATATTAGAAGGTTTCCTTCCTATACATGAAGGAAATCAG
>JAUMJM010000027.1:2787500-2835000 GCA_033558235.1 Neomorphus geoffroyi
AACCATGGGAGAGATTTAATTCCATAGTGGCTGGGGTCACAGGAAGAGGGTGCCAAGAGCAGCAGACCCTGTAGTAAGATATCCTGAGAAAGACAGGAGGCAGAGAACACACTGGATGGGTTTGTGGGACCTTACATGAAGAGTAAGAGGACAGGAATCCATGCCCTGCAGGAAAGTTAATACATCGGAGAGAGGAAAATGCTAAAGGCTGGAGGGTTGGTTGGCAGACTGGATGGACAAGTGCTATGGTTTGAGAAGGCTTTTCTTGTATTTCAAGCTCCCCACCTGAGAACAAAACATGATCAGAACTGGCTTGTACTGGAGAAAAAGTGGCAAACCACGTGAGATGACACCGAGTCCTATTGCCTCTAAATTTATTAGACAACAGCTCTCACTATAACACACAAACTTAATAAAAGGCTGCATCATTTTCTCAATGAGATGTTGGTGCTGGGAGATGCTAAACAAGCCAAATTGAATTCAAAGTCCCCTTTATGATACAGGTAATTCCTCAGGAGAGCAGAAAATCATGCTCACTGAAAATACCGAATGAAAATACAATCCAACACGCATCTTCCAACACCTTTTCCCTAGTGGTTTGCCCAACTCTATAAAGGATAGCAAGGAGGGCTGAGGAGGGATTGGCTTCAGGGCTGAAGGGTGTTTCTGCATAAAAGCAGCTCGTTGTGGGCGGCTCAGGAACAAAACAGCCGGCGCTTGCAGGTAGTTGTACCACACTCATTGCTTCGCACAGAAAGGTTTTCAGCGAAGCTTTCAAGTATTTACTGTAATGTCGGAAGTCATTTATTTTACACCATGACACAGACCCTGCACTAAAACTATCACTGCCAGGAGTCCCTGAGAACGTAACTATTTTTATGGACCAAATGTTGTGGGTCAATGTTTTAACCCAGGCTTGTTGTACAGTATATTGCTCAGTAAAGCGTCCCTCCACTGCAGGCGTTTCATAGCCTGTCTGTTGCGTAGCCCATTACCACAATTCTGCACTCTTTCTCTGCTTTAGTAAAGCCCAGAGAGTCAAAGGGATGCCTCTGGGTGGTGCGCAGCTCAGACTTTTGTAAAGCAACCTGCAAACCCTCCAGGTTTAAGGTAAAGGGTCCCAGCCCACCACCTCCACCGCACCAAGCACCCCATCGCCGATGCTCCCCTCTCCGGGCAAAACAGCAAAACCATTTGCAATTGACTTTTTTTTTACGTAACGCTGGGGCCACTGTCCTAGATTTTCCTGGCAAGCAGTCAAAAAAAAAAATTTCTTCCTCCGAGCCGTGCAAAGCTTCCCACCCCAGTGCTGGGGCAATGAGACAAGGCCCCTTCCCCAGTCCCGAAGGCTTCCAGCTGGGCATTCATTTTTGGCGAGCTGCCAGCGGAGGGTGCTCTGTTGTTAGATGAAGACCCTCCAAATTGGAGAGGCAGAGAGAGAACAGAGGAGAAGGAATTCTCTTTACCTTACATCTCCCTCCAGGAATGAGACACCCGGCTGCCTGCTTCTCCCTGTGCAGCCCCCCTTTATTTTTTTTGTCTCGTTCTGTCACTCTCTGGTTCTTTTACAATGGCAACAACAATGATCTTGTCTAAATGATTTCACAGGCTATTATTCAGACACTCAACTTTTAACATTTCAATTTTGTCATTTTGTTGCTACACAAAAGGTGCACTTCTCCAGTATAATGTTCTGAGAATTATGTCAATGAGCAGTAATGGCTTTTAACATTAACTTGATCATTAACAACTACATTATCTGTGGCATAATCAGCACCTCAGTCTATTGTGCAACATTACTGTACAGAGTTTGGAAATGAAGGTCTGGCCTAAGGAAAAGTTCCTTGGATGAAGCTGTGATTTTTCTTTTAATTGAAATGCTTTTAAAACACTTAATATTCTTTGTGAACACCTTTAAATTGGGTTTATGTCAGTCTGTCTTCCCTCTACAAATGGGTGGTAAAACATTTTTTTAAATGGTTGTAAGAGCATCCAGGTTGGGGCTTGAATCAGGTCAACCAGACAAGTTTAAACTTAGCACAAGCTGCAGGCCAATTCCAGAAAGAGCATTTATTTTGAAAGTTGCTCACATCCAAAGCATGTTCCATTTTTTACATCAGTTTTACTTGATCTGTTCCGTAAATTTGCCAACAGAAGCTATGCAGATGTTAACGCTTTTATATTGCTAGACAGAGGGTTGCCAATTCTAATTTGTCCTTGCCAAAGAGTCAAAGGTAACAGCAGAGTTTCTAATTCATTTTCCATGTTCCCCAAATAAAATTGCCCTATGACTCACCTCTACACATTCTTCTGGTTGGTAACAAATCCTGTACCCAAGTTCTTCTGTTAGTGAGCCCATGCTCTTGGGCACAAGCTTTCCTGGGAGAGCAGGAGCAGCACCACTCCTGTTACATACTAAGGGCCAGTGCTTTAACCGATGGGAAAGCATTTATCACTCCAGATGGGATAAATCTATTGGTTTTAATTGAACTACGCTGATTTACTCCTACCAAGCACCTGCCTGGCTCCCTGCACTTCTCTAAAGAGTCTCCCATCAGGATCTCGGACACAAGCCTTATAACCACTCATAAATCAGGACGCGACAACCCCCTCGTGCCTGACACTTATATTCCCCCTTCTTCCCCAACTGGAAAACAGCAAAGCCATCAGTAGGTAAGTGGCTGTCACAAGGTTACACACCAGTCAGGGGCCAATGCAGACTCGAAAGTTAGTTTTGCTGGCTCTCACACGTGCACTCTAACCACCGGACCATATCCGTCCATGTGTTAAAGACTCACTCGTCACTATGTGCTCTGCTGCTTACGCACTTCGTTGACTTTTATGGCCCTACTGGTCAGCGCTACACCACCCAACGGATGCACCACCACCAGTGTCTGAGGGCTACTTCTGTGCTATCCAGGTTTACCACAGGCATACAAAAGGGGAGCCATATTGGAAAAAAAAGAGCATAAAATCCAACGGTGACTTCTACAGCACCAATGGCCACGGAGCTTATATGGAGCCGTGTGTGTCACAGAGGTTGAAGGGATGGGTTTTTTAGGATGGAAAAGAGCCTGCTGAAGCAAGGACAGCCTGAAGGCGTGCACAGTCGGCAGACAGTGGTTGAGCACCCACCACTCAATCAAAAAGCCTAAAGCAGCTTCACCACAAGGCGCGGTAGCAGTTAGGGATGGGCAGAGGACCTCTTAACTGCCACTTTCTACTTTCCTTGATGTGCCCTGGTACATCCTTAATGCAGAAAACAATGGGAACATGACGTCACAGCCACTCCCAGCAATGGGGAAACCTGCACCTTTGGAGAGGATGGGTGTTTTGTGGCTGCAGTGTACCAGTCTGATGCAGTCAGGAGCTGAATAGCAATGAAAACAATCATTTAGCTCCATGTGTAAATAATTTCATCCTAGTAACAGTTACAATCATAACAATAATGAAAACAATTAAAGAGACTCAGAGAAGCAAGATGCCACATTGAATTTACAGAGTTACTTAAACTAAGGCTTACATGAAATAAATATTTTTAATATAGTAATTAGATATTTGTTGGGAAATTCTGGCCTTATTCTTCAACCAGTTCTGCAGGCCACTCTGGTTATTTTGGATGTTACCACCATTCTCAGTGTTCACAAGAAACGTCTCTGGCTATGGGCTTGAAGACGTGCTCGGGCTGCTTCCATGCTGCAGAACCACAAGCAACGCGGCTACAGCCACACTGTGCATCCCCAAGGAGCAACAAGTAATTCAGGTCTAGGGCTACAAAGGTCTTCACCAGAAATAGGAACTATTAGGCATCCAGCGAGTGTGATTCAAACAAACCTCTGTGTTTTGAAACAATTTGAACAAAAGCTGAAAATAAGATCAAATCTTTTTGTGAAGTTTATGAGCAAGCATGAAGAGGCTTTAAAGAAGCCTTTTTTCAGCTTTAAAGAAGATGGAGGCACAGCTTTTCGCCTTGCGAATGTCACAATTCTGCCAGTGGGATGTGGTTCACACCATCCAAGAGCTGGCTCAGCTATGTTAACAGCTAATGCTGTGCTTGAAGACACATGCTTAAGTATTTTACCCCCAAAAGTGTATTTACTCCAGAAATTAAACCTTTGTTTTACACACAACGTCATGGTTTTTTGATAACATTTTTTTGGTAATTTCATCATCCCAAGTCACAGGGCAGTTAAATACCCCCAGGACCAGAAGATCACAACTCAACAAGTAGCAGATGCCCATTTGGAAGTTTTAAATAACATTCATCATTTTTCAAATCCTACAACACGAACTATCTATAACTTATCAGCATCAAACCCAGACACAAAGCCTGTAAAAACACACTACCCTGCCTTATTCACTATTTCAACCACTTTTAAGTCCAAGGACAATCACAAGAAATGAGAAAGAAAACCTAAGAGTTTTCACACAAGCTGTTTCTGTTTAAGGACAGAAGCTTTAGCTCAAATACAGCATAATTGTGATGTCATTGAACACAGTAAAAACTGCAGGCAAACACAGCACTTTCATTATAATACTACTACTGTAGGTATATTTGAAACACTATAGCATCTTCAGACTACAATTATAACCGTTGTGTCTGTGGTTTCAAAGATAATAGAAGTTGTTCATAAAATTTACGCCGTGTTGATGTGCTGCATACAAAACACAGACTTGATGTCACAGGCAAAATAGTTCCAACAAAAAACCTGCAGATCATCAACTTATGATTTAATATTACTGTGGCTTTCAACTGAAAACAGAGCATTAGAGATAAAATCCCAAATCTTTAGACCTCATCAGATAAACAAAGGTAGACTTGCCTGGTTAATAGGGACGCAGTTTCCAAGCCCAAAGAAAGAGCCAACTCAAAGCCCATCCTGACTCGCATGGTGTCATCAGCTTCCTCTAACAGAGATCCATCACGAAAGAAGAAAAAAATGGTGGAAAACAAGAAAATAACAACGCGAGGGGGAGGAAATAAATGTACCCAGTGTGCTTTCCTACCCTCTTCTCAGCTCATCTGAGGTGGTGGTGCTGTGGTGCCTCCTCACTCTACTGCAGGGAACTCACAGCTGTGCTTCTCCCACAGGTGTTGCAGATGAGTTATCAGGGAGGTTCTTCCAGGCCAGGGATCACCTGCAGCTGTTGAACAGAAAATGAGAGAGCAGACCTAACACAGTTAATTGATAGGTTCGCTCATCTTCACCACCTTGCTGTTCAGCTTCACCCACAGAGGTGCAAAAAGAGGCAGATGTGGTATTTGGCAAGCTGTCAAGACGCATTTTTCTTTTTAAAAGTAAGGTACACTTCACCGGCTGCTCTCAGCCGGGTCCTTCTGTCTGTAACAACACTGCCGTGGGCACTGAAGATGAACTTTTCAAACATGGTCAAGGAGGAGTGGGTGATAGAGAGGGAAAACAGTCATGTTTTTTACAGGTGCTACCCAAAATGGACTCCTGCCCTTCCCACCTGCCCCACAAAGGGTCTCATGCTGCACCCATGATGTGACACAGGCTCCCGATGCCATCACCCCGACATCAATCATATGCACAACACACTGCAAACAGAAGCATCCCACTTTCAGTTTTACCAGCGGTGTCATTTTTATTGTTTCATCCATCACTCTGTACTCTTCACTCCACAGGCAGTCTCTCCCTCTAAGTATTTCTTGGAGCCGGAGGACAGATTTGAAGCTTTGGAAGTATCATAAAGGTTATTCCCATTGACACGTACTGCAATCTTATTGTCTTTCTAGCTAAAAAGTAACGGTCATTTGAAAAGTTAATGGTGATGCTGCTACGGTGACTCTTGTGATGCCTGCACCTCCTGTCAGAAAAACATTCAAAGCGAATCTGAAATCAAAGTAGACAAAGCTAAAGTTCTCCTTATGAATGTCCCACCCTGTAACGGCAGTGTTGTCTCCTTTGATTTCAAATTCACTTTGAAACTCTCCAAACAGGAGGTGCAGCTCAACTGTGGAAGCAGAAGATGCAAAATGGGAGCGCCATCCGTTTACTTCTCACGTCGCTGGTGCTAACAGGTGGAGGATGCTTAACAAAACCCATAATAAGGCCCCAGTGCCAACGGGAATTATCTACTCACATTATCCTTTCATGCTCGTGCTTCCCGGCATGGACGTACGGGGCTTTTTGTTATTCCAGAAACCACCGAGAGCGAACGGAGTGGCTTGTTCCAGCTGAACTGGGACTTACTGCACGAGCTGACATTTTGGAAATAGTTCCCTTCTTGGAGCTGTGATGGGATTTTTCTGGCTTTAGCAAAGTGGGAAATTGTCCACAGCTCTTAACTTCCACTCTTAGCATATTTTCACTAAGTAAATTGCAAGCAAAACAGACCAGAAAATGCTCAGTCAGAGCAACATGTTTTTATAGCCACTCTATTTGAAAGCGCAGAATATTTTTGGTACCGTTTCTGGAATAGCAGATCCTTAATTCTTCTCTGCACCATTTGCCACTTTTAGACACATTGATACCTTCAGACCCAAAGACAAAAGCTGAACGGCACTGCACCATGAATGGTTTGTACCCACAGTCCGGAGGCATGAATAACCTTACCCTCTCCATAACAAGGGGAACCCACTAGACCCACTGCAACGATAAGAAAGGACATTTTTGATGGGGACTGGAGCTCCCCTAACAAGCTGACTTCAGTATCACCTCCATCTTTCGCCATGCTACTTCTTTCCTGGTGACACTTAGCTCGGAGCTGGGAAGGGCGAAGCCAGCAGACTGGAAGATTGCCTAATGTGCTGTGACTGACATGTAATCGAATATTCAACCACTGGTCCTCATGTCGGCGGTAAAGTGAATATGACACCCTTCAGCTTAGTTGTGATCACGCCTCGTTCTTCCGCAAACAGTATCCTAAAGGTGCAGCCTGGCTTCTTTACGAGACGGATGTGTGAGTTGGGAGAACAGTCAAGGAGGTCACCTGCTGCCGGGAACGTGCCGAGGACCTGCGAGGGAATGACCTTTAAATGCCAACTGCGTCCCTGCTGCGCAGCCCTGCGCCTCGCACCAAGGTGGGACTCACTGCACACTTTGCTTTCACAGCCACCATCGCGCTCAATGACCTGGACAAGCCACCTGTTTGACATCGGATAACTCTTTATCTCTCATAGCCTTTTTGGATCTGTGAGTGCTCAGAAAAGAAAAAAGACACACACACACACACAAAAAGAACATTTGGGGGTGGGAAACCCCAAGGGAAGGAACTCAGATGTTCGGGTCAGGCCTTAGAAAAGGTATCAATTCTTTCCACTTAGCACAGCCTGCTGCCTGCCCAGGCTCTTTGTCTCTGCCCTCTTCCCAGTACAGAAAGCATTTCCCTTTTAAATGACATCTGAGCGCTGACATGCTGGAGGCACCCATCCTGCATCATCTCTGGCAGATGGTGCAGCTGGCCACGATTTTCGGGATTGCTTAAATAAAACTGCAGTGCCATATCAAGAAATGTAGAGAAAATGCTCAACAGTGCTTAAGATGTTTAAACATCACAAACTGTCTAAGACTTCAGATTGCCATACTGCACATTTTTGGTGATGTAACCATCCTTATCAATGATAAGAGTAAAATCTCCGTTACAATTAGCTTTCTTTTCTATCTGCAAAGCAGAGACAAGTCTTACAATATTCCTGTTCCGACCCAATATCAGACTCCTTCTCCTTGCTACATCTGGGAGAAGTTTGGACAGTTGTAATAACGCAGGTCAAATGCTTTAGGTTCCTGAAGAAGGAAATTTCACTGCTGTAACCGTATGATCTGAGATGCCCCAGTGCCACCAGATGAGATGCTGACCCACACTCCTCTGGTGCACAAAGCTGGTAACAACCCTGCATGCCTCTCACAGACATGCAAGCAATTTTAGTGAAAGCAGCAACGTTCAAGCCAACATAAATGCCAGCTTTCCTTTTCCCCTATGGTTTCAGTTGCTTTGAGCTAATTAGCCTGATGGCCCTCTCCCTGCCCCCTGGAGACGACTGTGTTTAGTGGTATATGTATTTGGGGAAAAAGCCTTTTAAGTTAAAATTGTCATTGTCATATCCAGGAGTCATTTAGTTCTTTCTAGAGCTACAAAAAGTCTTCAGCCTTGCCACTAGCGATTAAAGTTAGATGTGATATTGGAAATAACAGTAAACTTTCAGTCGCAACTGCTGAAATCTGGGGTTGTGGAAGTTAAAAGAAAAAAACAATTTATTGTATAACTTTGTGGTAGGTCTTTGAAAGTTTGAGCCCTCGTAGCTCTCAAAGTGCATGAGACAACCTTGCAGCTACCACAAGAGAGCCATTACCTGCAGCTGTCAAACAAGACCCCTCACATCTGCATTACAGGAAAGCTAACGAATCCAGTGATTCCTTGGAATCCGCCTAAAATTCACTCCCTCCTCCAAGCAAGGGAGGCACTTGGCAGGAAGCTAACACTCCCGAAACAAACGAAGGTGACTTGATTTTGTCCTCCAAACCCTGCTCCGTATTCTTGCCTCAGGAAATAGTGCCGGTCATCCCAAAACAGAGTAGCTTGCAAAGATATTGAGGAACCTCAATACGAAGCCAATCTCTGAGAATGAATTCCTATATAGTTGCAGGTAGGTATTTATTTATTTACTGGGCATATCGGCTGGCAAATCTCTGGGCATTTCAGAGTGCCGCCAATGACCCAGGATATCACCCCAGCATCCTCCTCGCATTACCTTCTCTCCATAGCCCCTAAACTAGGTGGGAAAGGGGCACGGAGTCCACTCCAGAGCTCCTCACACATCTCTCCACGAAGGCGATGCTGCGAGCCCGGGCAGCTGGCCACCTTCCACAGGGACCACGTGCACCGCTCCACCACGCTCAGGCACCTCCAGCCGCAGATGTCGGCTTTTATTGCTCAGGTCTCCCATATCACTGGGCCACCTGTACAACATATTTAAAATACAGCAGTTATTCTGTTGCTGTTTGCACTGAAATAATCTTGGCAGGAAACGGTAGTTAAACCCGAGCATAATTTTTTACGCCGTGTGTAATGTAAAATCACCTCTTTGGATAAGTAATGTACTCTCGTTGCCTTCTTAATGGAATATGGTATTTCTTGCCATGATCAGAAATTGGCCGCAATCGGTACTTAAGGTCTGAATGTCTCCGTTCCAGGTCCAGATTGCAATACCTGAAAAAATGGGGAACTTTTACAAACTGGATTTTAGATGTGGGATGCTGTTGGACCCTTCTCAAACACTGAGATGGTGAAACGCAGCCCCATCAGAGATAGGTTTGAATGGAGGCCTCAGAATCAAACACAGATCCAGGATTTGGATGTGCTTTTTGGATTTAATCCCATTCCTAGCCATATCCATTTGATGCGGCAGAGCAGGCTATCACGCTGGTTAAAAAAAAACCAACCAAAAAACACTTGGAGTATCTATTGCCTCTTTTTAAAAGTGAATTTAAAATTTTCTTCTCCCGACCTCAGAGGAGGTGGCAGGACTCTGAATAATACAAGAACATAATTTTTCTCTGCTGCTGTTCTAGAGATACAGTATTTTCCCCCCTCTGTTTGCTTTAAAAATTAGGTTGCTAATGATAATGTTCCTCTCATAGATGATCTTGTACTTTTTAATGATACCCATAGTTTTCCTCCACATAAATGACTAAATCCTCACAGAAATCTCTGTCTTGATTAGCACTCCTGCTAGTAAAATTTCACATACTAAATCAGTACCAGCTGTAGCAAGAAAGAATGAAAAAGGCAAGTGTAAATGTTCCATATGCCCTACCAAATTGGCATCTGTGTCAGTAACCCTGTGTTTTTTTAAACAATTGTATACATACATTCTCAGAAGTGTTTTGCTCACAGGATTCTGCAAGCAAAATTTCCTCTGTTGGTACATCACTGAAATGTCACATCTAAAAAAACCCCAGCAAGGAGGTTTTTTTTCTCCTCCTTCCTACGCCCAACCCTGCCGTGCAGTTAAATGAGTTACCTCGAGTTTACTGCACCTTTATGTTGACGTCTGCTCTCCATAACCTGACACTGGAGAACTTCCGCAAAGCTGCTCCGCATTTAGCGCTCGGTTATTAGTAACACTACCGAAAGCCAACGTTACTACGGCATCGTAATTATTTCCAAGCTGAATTCAGAAATAAGGACTTGAGTTCCAACTCAGCTGTTGGGGAATGCTGTGCTGGGAAGCGTTCCTACGAGCCAACATCTCATCTTTCGGGTGACTCATGAACGATGATGATGATGCAGGAGGGAGCGCGTCCCAGGGACAGCCCAGAGCTCTGACCCGGAATGGTCAGTGACTCAGCTTCATCACACAAAATCACGATTTGGGTACAGGATAGGCGATAGTTACAGCCTCTTGGACTGTCCTTGTGGTAATAAACTGGCTGAGCACCACCTGCACCATCATTTTGTTGTCTAACAGAAGAAAGCCCACAATATGATGCAATAAATATGCACACAATGCAACTTAAAAGCAACCAACTATATCCCCGGTGAAAACACTTTAAAGTCAAATTATGCCTATCCTGCAACTGGAACTTGATCAGTAGGGCAAAATGGACTTTCAAAGTGAAACAAACATTAACTAGCACTCCAAATGTGTAGCAAATGCCTCAGCCTTCTGCAGAAAGACGATACGGAGCCAGGCTGTCCGCTGGTGTAAGTCAACCTAACTTCACTGGACTTGGGTGGAGCTGTGCTGATCAACACCAGCTGACTGTCTGCTCTACTGGAAAGCCCAAAGCCAGCCATCGGGTTTCCCTCACACGGGATGATATAAAGTAAACAGGAAGAACGAAGCACCAGTTAAGGGCCTTAATCGGATGTTTCTGGAAATAATAAAAAATTTCTCTCATTTGCAAAAGTCAGAAAGACCCTCTCTCTTCACACTCTTGGCCACGAAAGTGTGGTGACACTTGCTAGGTTTTTTTCCAGTGCAATATGGAGTGTATATTTGCACATCATGTCATGCCTGTCCACGGTAATCAGAAGCCATTATTTCCAAAAGCTCAAAATTCCCTCCTGGACTCCGGGATGCCAAGTTTTAGTTCACAGTGATTTCTTCTTTTTTATTTTTTATTTTTTTTATGTGGATGATTTATAATTGCTGTAAACAGAAGTTTATAATGGAAATGCTGACAAAACCATAACTAGTGGCACATTAACACTACTATTGCTGCCTCTCTGCCAGACTTCCCTTTAACCCTGTGAGCCAAGGCTTGTGTCGAGTATCAACAAAACCCCAGAATGCACAGGGCATAGCAGACAGAGTAGAGAACTGGAGACAAGACTCCTGGAATAAGGACCTTGCCTCGGTGAAATCACAGGGATTTTATCCCTGGTGTCTTGTCTCCCTCCTGCCAGACTCTTGCTGTGTAATTTGGACAAATTTATCCTCTGCAAAATGGACAGGAAAATATGTTCTGCCCTTACCTTACAAGTGTTGCAGCATGATTAGCAAATCATGTTATTAAAGGAAGCAGGGGAAGGCTAAGGATAAACAAATGCTACCTAAAATTAATTTCTTTTTTAAAAAAAGGCAAATATTATTCTAGGCATCCTCTATGCATTGGTGGCATTTGGATCTTTACAGCTCTGCCTGCATGTATTTACACAGAGACATCAATATAATATCTCCCTGCAACACCCTCATTATTTGGGTCTTGTCTCATGTTTGTGATTTTCAATTTTATCCCTGGCTAAGGTCTCATTCTTGACATTTTTATGTAGGTTTTGTAGGCAATAACATCCATGCATTAGATGGTGTTGAAACCATCAACCCAAGTTACTATATTTAGCGCAGTGCAGAGGATGGGACAGAAACATAAGTGACAATTAAAGAGAATATATTCAGAGCTGTCATCAGCAAATATTTTTTTCTCTTGCCAGGAATCCTATGTGTGTAGAAGGGCGTCCTAGGCAAAGTTTTTAAGGCGAAACACTCGGGTCATTAAAAAAAAAAATAAAACCAACAAAATTACATCACCAGGAGGCTGGGCTGCTAAAAGGTTCCCGATCACTGAGTTGCAAGACAACTCTTATTTGCTCCCTCAAATTGCTGAGCTGCCTCTTTGCTTCTGTCCTACCCGTGCACGAAGTCTGCAGATGTATATAATTTACAGAGCTTTCCTCATCAAGGGGATTAGGCAGCCCTCTTTCAATATGTATAAGCAGTACAAACACACACTTACCCACTGTTTTACGCCTGCCTGCAACAAACAGCTGAACAGATTGTGATGAAATTCAGACATTGACAATCTGACAAAAAACTTCTTTTTTGCCTTAAAATCTGGCTTCCAGAAGTTTTGCAAATCTAAATATTTTATTGGAATACCACGAGGGCCCCAATCTTATGGAAAGCCTCCGAAGCAAACATGTAGATGTATGTAGTTAAGGAGAAAAAAACAAAAGGCACAGACATATACACAAAATGCATCTACTGGTGCAACTTGCCAGTTTTCACAAGGACTCGGGTGCTTTTTCTCTCCCCAGCTCCCGAGAATGCAACTAGACTCCTCTAATACGCACTTTTTTGCCCACCAGTGTGTCAACGGTGCTTTAACAGTAGTTTCAGTGTCAAATTGCCCTTTCCTCAGCAGGGATTGTTAAGCCTTTCTGTATTATACTTCCAAGACTCTCACGAGCTGGAGTTGGGAGATATAATATTTTCTTTGAAGTTTGCATTTCACAACACACTGGGATGCAAACAAGCTCCAGTTTCTCAGTAGTCAAACAATTCTGGCACACAGGGACTAGGACTAAATATTGTACCAAATTTTCTAATTACGTCTTTGTGATATTTACTACACGACGTTAGGTGAAAGCAGATTCTAATCAATATAAACCCCCTTGTCTAAACAGGACATCTGGGCTTTGAAATATTCTGTTTGTTGTCTCAAAATTACCCCGTAGCAAGCCACCATAACAATATAATATCTTAGTCACGGAAACTTTGGAGTATTTCTGATAAACTTATCATAAACAGATGAGTGCTTTCTCTCTTACAGTATTAAGGTGATGTAAAAAGTGAAGATAAAAGTCAGCTGTATGCATAAAATCACAGAGACTTATGCCAACAAACTGCTATGTTTACAAGTTTAAAAGCTCAAAAGTCTGAAAAGGCAAAAAATTGGGATTCTTAAAGTAACACTAACTCAGCCACATGGCACATTCTGGCACACACATTTAGCAAAATAAACATTAGCATATTCATATACACATTTCTAGAGCAACGTATTTTTAATGTGGCCAAACTAATTCAACAATGGGAATCTCAACTTTTCTCATTTTATGGCCAAATTCTCAGCTGGCAGAGATATATTATTTCAACAAACCGGCATCGTCTGCAGCAGCTAAGCAGCAGAACCGCTTGCTTCTGAGCACGCAACTGCCAGATTCTGATGCACTTACGATGACAAGTCTCTTTTTCTGACTTTAATATCAATATTCATAAAACAAGATAGACAGCTGTGATTAGGAATCAGCTCCTTAACTGGAAGCCTAAGACTTCCAGTACAAAAACATTCACGAGAGTCACATTTTCGCCTATATTTTCTCATGTTAGAGACTCAGAAGGAATCCAGCCCCCCTGGTGTGAGTATTTTACGGCACAAGGTACGGAGAGTTGTAACTCTTTGGACCTGAACTTTGGACAACGCTGATTTTTACAGACTCTTGGATTTATCTGGTAATTCCTTGATTTTCTTCCTGACAACAGAGCTCACCGGAGAGGAGCGTCTTCCCGTCAGGCACACGGGCACGTCAACGCAGGATCCACTCCTGCATCCAAATCTTCCCACAGAGAAAGTTTTCTGTGCTGAAGACATTCTCTATGGATAACGAGGCGGATCCGGGCTCCCAAAGCAGCTGCCTTTGCAAAGCTGGCTTATCCCATCACCCCCGAATTGCCCTCGGTGGAGAAGATCTCTGGATGGCGTCGGGCCAATGCTGCCAGCCTTCTGCCATCCCAACCTACCCGCAGGGTGGGCGCCCTCCCATCACGCTGGGGCTCACCAGCCAAGGATAAGGGGATCTAAAAATGACACAAAGCCCCCTTTGCCCCACCTTAAAATGACCTACGCTAAATCCAGCTTGGCTAGGGCTGAGGATCAAGGCCCTTAGACACTCTTAACTTAATGCTGCAGGTAGGAATAGAACTCCCCCTTATCAGCCCCTGTTTATTTTTAATTTCCAGGTGCCCAAGGTCCTGGTGAGGACTGCATCCTCATTACACAACATGCTCTATAAATATGAAAAAACCTCAAAAACTCAGATTAAGAAAAGATACGTAAAGAGTAGGCAGTGAGAGGCAATTGCATGCAATTTGTTTGTATATATGATGTGGAAATCATTTGTTCGTTGGTTGTTTTAGGGTTGTGGGTTGGTTGGTTTTTTTTTGTAAAGGATCTTGAACCTCACCCAGCTGGACTTGGAGGCATCCAGAGCGAGTTGGTTAATTGTTAACAGGCTTCATAAAGTCACGCGGGGAATTAATCCTCAGATCACCTCTTTTCCCCTTTGCAAGTCACAAAAAAAAAGCCTACAGAAAAGCTTAGTTTTTACATTTCAAATAGTAAACGTTGCCGCTTCAGGGTTAGATTTGGGTTAAAAAAAATACTGGAAAGCACTTCACACCTCCGAGATCTCTAGCCTGCTAACAAACTGGATGGATATTGGCAAAGAGGTTCAAAAGTTTGTAGGGGCGACAGACAGAAGAACAGACAGTGCAATTGCTTCATTTCCATAAGCGACCATGCCAAAAAAATCAGATTTGATTAATAATTAAAAAACAAACACACATAAAAACCCATTATCTTGAAATCAGGAATAAGTCTGGCCGGAAAGTTGAGAAAGGCCCAGACGAATAAAAACAAAGGGTTATAGGGCAAATTCTGACTTGGAGGCTTTCTTCTAGGCCTTCCACACGAACTGGATGGGTATGGCAGAGCTGGCCCCGAGCGGGGATGGTTCGGCACCGGGGGGGGGACGCTCTCGCCTCCCCCAGGACCCACGGCCAGGAGTGCCCAGGCCACAGGGTGGGAACAGCCATCGGAGAGCCCCGGCCCAATTACCCAGTAACACCCCCCCAGCTCTGAAGATCTAAAGATCCCCCGAATAATCCTATTCAGGGAGAAGAATTATAACCATGAAGGGTAAAAACGGGGGGAAGTGGGATCCTTCCTCAGGCCCCTGGCAGACACAGAGAGGACAATGGGGAAATAAGAGCTAACACGAAAGTTTCCCTGAGTACGTCCTCAGCCACCGCCGTTTCAGATGAGAATTTCCAGAGGCAGGAACTAAAAGAATATTATGATTTTCTTTGGGGGATTAATTACTTTGCCGCTTGTTACCTTTTGTTAGAGGCGTGACACCCCGTAACCTTGTTGCACAAGGCACCAGATGTCCGTTTGGGTATCATTTTTGGAAGAAAAATGGGGTTTTTTCCCATTTGAGTCTACAAATTATTTTTTACTGCTAAAATCCCATGAATTTTAAGACAAGCAGACACCAAAGCATGCTACAAATTATACAGATGGGTGCTGAGCGCGTTGGGTGAAAATAAATAAATAAAGGCAGTCCTTCCTCCCACTTGCATTTGCTCGAGACTCGTATCCCCTTACAAATAAAAAAAGTATTAAGAACATGTTATGAAAAATAACAAAGAATAGCAGAGAAATCAGAAAGTGAGTAGCACTTCAGATGGAGTTTAGCAAATTAAGTCATTGACCTGAAGAGGAGATTAATACCAAACAAGGTGCCCCTTCTTCTGAAGTAATGAATATTCTTCAAACAGCAAGGGAGCACTGACTGCTGTTTGATGCTGATGACATTGAAAATTTAGGAGAACAGAAATTCCATCATTTTTCATTTGTATGCAAATGCGCCTGTTCCAGAAATTAACCCCTGAACCCCATGTCAGTTTTCATCTGGAGGAATTCTCTTTGCTAGCATCACACAGCGCAGCCTTGCTGCTATCCTGGGGTCACTGGGGCTTCCCCACACAGAACAACACAAAACCCTAAACCAAACCAAACCAAACCAAAAAAAAAAAAAGAGAGAGAGAGGAAAAAAGAAGGAAGAAACTAGGGTGGGGGAAATTGGCCAAATCATGCCAGGCTTTGTTTACCCCCATTAATGGTGCATAAAGGAGCAATAGAAGGAAAAAGCATGTTGTAAAATGCACATCTCTAATGCAAGGCTCTGGGTCCTGGCATCATTGTCATGCAAAATGCAGCCCTACCTCTTTAGGCAGAGCAGTGGCCACTAATCACTTCCACTGGTGTTAAGGTGAACCACGGGCCAATATACAACCCATAGTACTCTTCCTTTCAGCCAGGGCTTCCCCTGTTAAGAAGTTCCTTTGTCACTTAGCACCTTAGACAAATGCTACTATCTGCATGTGAAGGGGAAAGAGATGATGGAGGTTTTTTAATTGATGTGGATTTAATTATGCTAATTTAGACAGCTGTAAAGGCTTTTCAGTAGAGCAGCATAATGGGACCAGCAAATACAGGTGTCCTTCACTGCAGGCGCTTAATGTTTAACCTTAGAGGTTTTGTAAGGAAGGGAAAATGCAAAGTAATGGTTAACCAGCAGAAAGCTCTATTTCTTGAGGACCTAAAGAGGGCACTTCACTTTGATTCTTCCTACAGTCCCATACAGGGCTGCAGAAATCCGCACACGCTGAGCAGAGCACAAATACTTTTCATTGCAGTGATGCCAGCTCCAATGGGTGAAACTGAGGCTGAAACAAGAGGGTTTGAGTCTGCCACAGGTTTTAGCATCCTGCACGGGGTGTCCTTCACTTAATTCAGGCCATCTCCCACAAATGCTTCATTTAAGACAGCCTTTTCATCTTTTCTTTTTTTTTTTTATATATCCACTTACAGCATCAGCAACAATTACAACAAATTATCAACATAATTTCTTCAGGTGTTTCCTTTATGTCTTACCCAGAACCCTCTGACATTGCTATGCCTCTACCCTTCCCAGTACCCCTCATTCTATGTCCTACATCTTTTTTCTAGGCTGGAGCTCACACTCCTAGTGACCACCTACAGACGCACTACCTTGCACGTCTGGGCTTGGCTAGCTAAGCTCCTCGAAGACGCACCACTCAAAGCTCTCTTGATCAGTAGCACTTCTTATTTGTACGACCACTAAAAAATGAAGTTGGGCTTTTTTTACAATAAAAGTTATTGTTTTTCAGACAAACAGATTGGGACCAAAAGTTTTGGCATACAAGTTCTGGCAGACATCACTGAAGAGATTTCAGGTGTTATTGGGCTGAACTACACATCACCCATCACTGATGCAGCAACCACAGTTTGCTAAGAAAGTCAGACTGTGGGTTGTGCATTCCTCACAGAACACCACTTTTCAAGGAGTGCTGCCAAACCAGTGAAAACACTGGAAATACACACAACATCATCAGATGGAGTTGATCCGTGTAAGGCAGGAGAGGGAAGATTAAATCCAGGTGTACAAAGCTATCTGCTGCTACAACTTCTTTAGGTCTCCCAGTGGCAGCAATAGCAGAAATAATGGGAAAAGTGCCTTCCCATCACACAACACAGCATGCAGTCCCGCTCTGTGATGAAAGCCACCCTGCATATCCGTGTCTGCCTCCATCGATGTGGTACCTGAATACCATCCTGTCTCCAATAATTCCGAAAGTGCAGTAGAAATAGGCTTTTATCTCATTCTTCATTGAGTTATACGATTCGTACAGGGTCACTGAGAGCAAGGGTGGAAATTCAAATTTTTACTTTTCTTCCATTGTCTCCAAACCTTCCCAGTACCCTCTTAGTCAAACACACGGAGGTGGCAGGAGAACAGGCCTGGCTGGCATCATGCTCTGTAGCACTGCTTCTCCATCATTAAAGCTAGGAGGGGTTATTGGGCAGAAGCAGGGCCATGTGAGGTGCCCAGTCTCCAGGCAATGTCACTAACCTGGAGACCAAGCTGTGCTAGGAGCTGATCTAGCTCAGAGGCACCTTCCAGAGCACTAGAGAGAGCAGGCAAAAGCAGAAAGGAAAACAAAAGCTGACCTTGCTGCTGTAGTGACAGCAAGCCTAATGGTCACACTCCCTCCAGCATCAAGTTGCACCCTTCTTCTTTCCCCACCTTTTCCTCCCTCTCTGCAGTTTCACCTTCCGAGTTCTCGGCCCCGGCTATGGCAATCCTCTCCGTGTCAGCAACAGTTCCCACCCTGGGAAATGTTAACGCTGGGCACCAAGGGGTTAGCCAAGTACTGTACTTCAACCAGATTAACCAGCTTCCGGGTCTATAAATTCTGCTGCCCAGACACAGCTAACTGTCCCCAAACACCAAGTCCCCTTGTCCTCTCAACTCCTCCTCAGGAACAGCCAACTGCAGATCACTAGATAGCTATTACATCCGTGCGCATATATTACAAGAATCAGCTTGACTAGCTTGCTGGTGACGGCATCAGTCATACTTCATACTGTGGTCCAAAGCTGGATTCAATGCCCACGGGCCCTTGCCGGGTTCACACGGCAGCTGAAGGGCCAAATGCCAGTTAATCTGGAAGATATCCTTTCCAGCAACAGCACCTGACTTCTTGGCCAGCTTCCCCAAGGTCTCCTTGGTTGTTCTGGCAGCTGGGACGTGGGCAATGTGCTTGGGGTTGGGTCAAGTTTTCCTCTTGGCTGCTTGGAGCTCTTTGATGCCATTTTCCTTGACTTACACTTGATTACGGGGAATGGGCTCTATTACGTTTTCATATAACCCGATATCCATAAGAAAGGCTTTGGGGTAGGTTTTATTTTAAGTGCTATCCATTCTTACGTTTGCCTGGTGCAGAAATGTAAGAATTGGTCCTAGAGCCAACCAAATCCTGGTGCTTAGCCCAGCAGTATATCGAATTTCTTTTGCATATCCAGAATGAAAACGAATAGACTTTTGAACAAGGAGAGCCAACGCACAACATACTAATGTAAGCACTCTGCTCTGTATTTTAACAGATTTCAGGAATTTGTGGGAATTCTCTCTCACATTGGAGAGCAAAAGATCTGAAGAAATACTCTTGCAAAAAAAAATAAAAATACAAACAGGCGCTTTGATAACTATAAAGTTGCTTTCTTGGACCAAGAGCCCACATTAGGAATCAAATAAAATATTTAAAGGCAAAAGTCTTGCAAAGTTTCCTCCCGTGAAAGGGAAAATACGGTCTGTGCTACACCAGACCTTCCCTTTGCAAAATCTGTTTAGGAGTTGCCATGAAACAAAAAGTATTCAACAAAGAGCTTGACAATTTTTGTTAAAGTTGCATTTATACGTATTTCTAGGAACGGCTGGTTTGATTTTTCTTTAAATCCAAGTGTCAAGTTGCATTTGAGACCACATATAAATATAATTTTGTTCTCACATAATGCTTTTGTATCTGGTGTAATTCCATTTACTGCAGCGGTGTTACCTTTCAGTTACCCTAATGGGAACAAGAGCAGAATTATGCTGATAAAAATAGCTGTTTACAGAAAGAAACACAGAAAGAAAGAACATAGAAATAAACACTTCCTTTGGCTTACTTAATATATTTGTTTGTCTAAATTGTAAAAGAGATACTTATTTCAAGAAATATTGTTTGATCAGCAAGAGTAAACACTGATATATCTTAAACCCCAAGAAGCAGTTTCTACAATTCATCAAACGACACCTAACTAAGATTAAATTTAGTTGGTCAACTAAAAGAAACAAAAAGACCCGGTTTCATGTCATATAATTATACCCTTCTGTTTCCCAACTTTCTTAGAAATCTCAGTCTAAAAATAATTCCAGCATCCGGATGCCTTGAACAATTGGCTTATATTAAAACATATAAAAACTCTTATTTCCATCCGTAGCCACTTTGAGGTCTCGGTGCTGGCATGAAGTTACAGTGCTTAGCACTGCTATAGACCGCTTTCCATCTCCAAAGCACTTTACAAACATTAGCTAATTAATCCTCACAACACCCCTGTGAGGTATGTAGGTAAGTATTGTCATCCAATTAGGTAAGTATTAAGCACTGTTATCCCACCAGATAAGTATTAAGGTCTCCCATTTTACTGGGGATCCTGAGGACAACAGGTTAAGTTACTTAGCACAGGTCACAGGGGAGAATAAAACTTGGGATGCTCTGGTTTCTTGCTGCTATTCAGGCATCGGAGCTGCATCCGGTGTTGCTTCCTTGACAAAGGTATCTAGTGCCATCCACGTGGAAACTGAGGCTTCCTGTACCCCTCCAAGACACAGAGCAATGAGTACGGCGCAGGGAAAAGATGCACCCGAGAAGCATGGCCTCTCGTCTTCAGCGTGGGCAAAGACGACATTGCCTGGAAAATGTCTCAGGAATTTAATTAAGAATAAAGGTCCTGAACCAAGGCATTTTCCTGTGGACAGGCATTCAAACACGTTGTCAGGCCTTGCCAATCAAAAGCTCTTTCTTCCCCTCCCAATCTACCTTTCTTTTCCACTGTCTTGTAAAGATGGACTCATATTCGTCTCACATCAAGTCCACAAATACATAAACTCAGCAAGCATGGCTTGCATCTTCTTAACATAAAAAAGTCGAATCCGAAGCCCCATCTCGGAGGTTTCCAGGTTTGTAGGTGAGCTTGACTCCACAAATAGACTTGATGGGCAAATCCCTCTTCAGAGGACCTAGAAAACAGGACTAGCCAAGCACAATTTGGGTTTTAATCTGGTTTCAACAGATGTCAAGCTGGTGAAATAATATCATCTGTCCCCCAGAGACAATGCCAGCGTGCACATCTGCTTTTCATTGCACTTCGCTGCTAGAGAAAAAGTGAAAGCTCCTACTGTAACTCCACTTGGAGTTGTGTCTGCAAGTTGAAAGAGTCTTGACTTGGAGTCCTAAGAGCTTTGTGAAGCTGTTGAATTCTAGACCAGTGTAAAAAGACTCCTTAAAAAGCAACACTCACCCCAAGAAAGCCTGTTCCAAGCTGCGGTCCCAGGCAGGGCGGGTTGCAGAGTCTGCCCAAGGACCCATCAATTGCTGGTAAGTGGTGAGGAACCAGCACGGCGATGCTCCAGCTCTAGTTGGAGCTGAGGCAAATCCCAAGTGTAAAAAAGAAAAACACCTCGACTAGATTTCAACTCAGCTGATTTATGTTTTCAAGTGGAAGGCAGTTTTAGCTGAAGTAAACTACACAGTTTTTAGATCATTCAAAATTCATGGCAGTTTGATCCCACAGGACGTCAAACAAACACAAACGATTTGCCAGTAATCCCTACAAATTGAAACAACCAAACCTTGTACGGTTCCAGCAAAAGTCTTAAACCAGTTCCGAGGAAGGAGGGAAAAAAAAAAAAAAGGATTAAAATAGAGAATTTTTATTTCACCCATTTACACAGAAACTTCTCCGGTGCGACGCGGATCCAAACCAAACGCACACAAAGAAGTAGCCCAAACATCTGAAGTCTCGGAGCTCAAAAACCCCTCCAACCCACAAACCAAAAACAAATAAACAGATGGAAATAAAAGTAATGAAAAAAGAAGGTAGGCTTAGATTCTGCTGCATTCTTTGAAGTGGTTATATTTTAGCATCAGACTGACACTAAAAAAGGAATAAATCTGAGAAAACTAACACAAAATGCAGGTAATGTGTGTTCCAGGCATGAGAAAGAAAACAGGCAACCAACGCCGCGACAAGAATGGGCTCAGTTATTATATTATTTTCAAGCTTAGTCTGCCAGTATTTTTTTCCTTTTTTTTTCCTGTGTACTGCCCATCAGTGTCTGCCAAAAGACTTTTCATGAATTCGTGCGATCCCGTTTCCCCAAAGCAAAGGAAATGATGTTCCTCCACAACCGCAAGGCTCAGCTGTAGGTTTTACACCACGGTTTGTAGCTATAAACCAACACAGTGACAGGACATCCCCCTGCCTAAATAAAGAAGACGAAGCGAGGAGTGAAATTTCAGTGTGGGTTATGCAAAATGAAAGGATGAAAAAATGAAAAGAGCATTCACTTCATGTTGCTCCTTTAAAACATTATCACATAGCTCCATTTTTTTTTTATCCCCTAACCTGACCTTTTTTTTTCCCAACGGTTTGTCTATAACTTAATATAACTAATTCTTCTGAAATAATGTTCACAGTTAGCATAATTGGTGTTATATAGTTCTAATGTACATTACAGAACATTCTGTCACTAGACACTAAATTGAAATTTTAAAGAAAATGATAGAAATAGCTGTAAGGGAAAAAGTACCCTTTTAAATCTAATTTGCTATGCACCGCAGTAGGGTAATGGATGCAATGAAAGTTCCTTTATTGAGTTCCCATGTCCAAAAGGTATTTAGGTAGCAAAGGATGTTAAGCAGACCCCCTGTGCTCCTCCTTTAAGTAAAGATAGCAGGAAATAAGGTATATAGGTTTGTGTCCTCCTGATTTTTATTTCCTCAGGAGTACAACTTATGCAAAGGGCACCTTAGGCTACTTGCAGGATCACAAAGGGTGCCCTCAACCCCCTTGCTGTCTGCATGAATAGAAGCATCTAAAGGATGGCTGAAGCCATACAGCGAGTTAAATCCTTCAGGTGGGTCTTTTCAAATTCCAATAGTGAGGAGTTACTGGAGAATTGGTAAGGATTTCACTAGGCCCCAGCAGGTTTGAGATCAAAAGCCCTGGTTAAATAAAAGCCTGTTGGGAAATCTTAAAACCTCTTTGTAATGTAACTTAAAAAAGTTAATACAAAGAGCCCTTAGACTGAAGCCTGTAACAGCATGAACAAAGAGTATATCAAAACTGATTCCATTAAGGGAAAGCAGACAAATAAATTCATTTAATTTAAAGAGAAATCAGATATATTACTCTGCTAAAAACTAAAAAGCATACTGGCAAAAAACCCCCCAACAACCAGATTTTACAATACACACGCCCATAGAACTGCGAATAATAGAAATAGATATACATAAAATCTATTTATAAAAAATATCTCTCAGAACAGAGAACAGAACATTATATACATACATATATGTTTAAGTATCATTTTATCCAATATGTGTGTGTATAATTCCAGTATATACATATTTTTAGCATTTATGAGGCCTCATGCTGGGCTTTCAAATCCACAGTTAGATATAGCTGTATACGTATCCAGAAAAACACAGCTGAAAGAGCCCCTACATTCAAGCTGACACCAGACATTTTTCATCCTAATTAATTAAAAAAGATGGGTGCTCATCAGTCAGCTGGCACAGTTTTTTTTTTCTCCATCATATTGCCAAAGTGTCACAGTGTTAGTTGTGCAGCATGTTTAAAACAAAAAAATCTGGGGCTAGGATTTAGATATCTTTTATCAGCTGACCTCTTTCTGAGCAGCTCTTACACTTTTAACTCACAGGGGGTCATGGGGGGCATAGGAATAGAGGGATAATTACGTAGAATCATTTGGGTTGGAAAAGACATTTAAGATCAACCTCTTGGTGACATGCTCGAGGGCCTTACGTTGGACGTCAGCGGCACGTGCATCGGGGTGTCGTGCACCTTTCGCACAAAGCAAGCTGCCTCCTGAGCGTCCTACGCGCACGGGATGGCCGTGTCCCTACCACACAGCCCTCAGGTTTGCGGGACTGCAACTGGGGGTCCCTCACTTCAAAACGGCGTCAGACCAGTTGGGTCCAGGGTGCTTTGGCACCCCTGGGAAGGAGGAGAATCATGCCCTGTTGCCCCATGGCTCACCACGATAAAGCGGCACTAGTCATTTTGCTCCCTCCACCCTCCAAGAAAGGAAAAGGAGGAGCCTGAATTTAACTGCATTCGTGAGGCTATTTATTATTACTGTGATGGGGGAGATGTGATAGCTCATTAGCTAGAAAGCATATTTTACTCTTTAAGAAATTATATTCCTCTCACAGATTTCATAGGCTGTGCAGCTCGAAGAGATGTACGTGTTGTACAAATGAGGGGGAATGCCTGCAAAAATCAGTGTTAACCTTCTACAGTGTTTTTAAGAAACTTTTCTCTTTATAATTAAAAGCTGACATTTTAGTTCAACAATGCTAACCCTGAGCTCATTATGTTCATGCATAGTAGGGGAATGGCATCCACTCTCATTCTCTAAACCCCCTTTCAAGTTGCCAGCCCCTGAAATGCTGCCCCTACGGCAGGCACAAACCAGACTCTGTCCCCATACTCTTTCAGAACAATTTTTCTGAAGATAAGAACTCAGCCACATATCTCACATATGGTGCCTTTCATCGGCAATAGTTTTGTAACCTACACCGATGCTGTAAATTTTATTTGTTTTTCTTTAGACCCTTAAATACACAGCAATTCAAAGTCTTTTAACTATAGGTATGGTCATTTCAGTAGTGCCATTTTGGGTTATCTTGGGTGGATCCCACCAAATTAGTGCAGGGACCACTATTTATCCATGGACCGTTCCCCTGTGCACAAAATCACCGTGGTGTCTGCTAAAGAACCACCCACTGCAATAGCAATACCAGAAAATGGGCAAAATGAAGAATGCTGGATTGAGGTGGGACGGTGAGGGAAAGCTAAGTGAAAAGTATTAATATTTAGGACACTTCAGTCTCAGTGCCGTGACTGCCATCCTTTCACTAACACTGAGTATCTAATAATCACAGGAGATAAAGGTCACTTGTGGCTCCTTGTTTGAAAGAAAGCGTCTCCAGAAGAACCATATCTAATAATATCAAAGGTTGTGGTGGCTTCTGCATCGCTAGCAATATTTAGACCAGTAGAGGAGGAGGTTTTCTAGTTCAAACGGGAATTAATTGAGGGAAGTCATAGGGCTTGTGTTATACACGTGACACCAGATGATCCAAACAGTCCTTTCTTGGCCTTATAAGCTACAAATAACCTTGTGGAGGTACTGCTCTCCTGTGGATTAGTGGCAAACCAATGCTACTCTTGCTTGGATAAGTTTTCTGATCTAAATACCATCCAGACCTGCGCTGTCTACAGGATTTGACTGGATCACGGTCTCAAACTGAGCCATTGCCAGTTAATGCCAGATGTGCGATAAACCAGGGTAGGACACGCTTCACCTCAGGTGCTGTGCGATCCTGGAGCATCATTAATAGCTATATAATGAGCCAAATATTAGGAAAAACTAGTTTGCTACAAAGACACGTAGAAATATTATTTTATACTTGCTATCTTTACACTACCTCGCACCACAAAAGGCCCAGACTATCACACACCGAGGAGCATTTTGGCTTTGAATTAATCAGATTCATTTGTAAGAGCAGGGTATAATTATGGCCATTTTCTAGTCCATAAAAATCACAAGATTTCAGAATTACATGGGTAACAGGACAACTTATTCCCATAAGGAAAAACAAGCATGTGGGTACCTGCCTATCTTGCTTGGATTACAAGGCAGAGGAAATACCTGGCTGAGCAGCGCTCGGAATGTATCAGGTGGATGATATTACAGGAGCAAGCTGGGTCTTTACTTATTTGTTTTATAAGGACGTCTCCTAGTTCAGGTTGTTCGAGTTACATAAATGCTAAGCTTCCTCCAGACCAGCTCCGCAGCCCTGATCACTCGTAAGTCCTTCGTTGTGATCGGTCAATGAGGTTTTCAGAGAACCGGGAAATCTGTGTGATGGAAACCTTTCCAATCTAGAGGTGAGCTCAAACTCTGTCACCACCTCAAAGCCAACTAGAAATGTGCCTTAAATGCAGACATCCTTATTTCTGACCCTATCTCTAAGCAAGCTGCATTGTACCCCTAGGATAAAACAGCACGTAGAAGGAAATGTGACGTTTATTAAGTCAACAATCACTTCCTTTAATATCTACAAAATTTTCTTCTGAGGTTCCCCTTTCAAGTACTGATGTTATTTTGATCTCCAAGCTGAGCTCACAGCAAAGGGTGGAAAAACTTAGAGTCATTACATTGATTAAGCAGCTGCTGAAATTTGGCTTTTCAGCGCGACACCTCTATTCTCTGAATGTGTGGCCTACTGCAATGTAATCAATTTGTCTGTGCAGGCTCCAAAACCCCAGAGCCACACAATGCAAAAAGGCAATCTTCTGCCCTCTTTGACCACAATAAGCAACATTACTGAAATCACTGCTCCTGTACAAGTGCAGCATGACCCCATATTTGTAGGCAGCAGAGTATGACTTCATTAAAAATCATATGCTGTGTTAGGGACTTCAAGGTTTCGCGAGGCAAGCCGGCATCAGAGCAGCATATGTCTGAAACTGATAGTAAAATGGGTAATGCCTTAAACCCCACCTCTCTACTGTTATTTACATACGTATCTTTCATCTGACATAGGCTTCCCCTCCAGCACCTTGAATATATCAGTCCTAAGGAAGAGACTTTAAGTTCAAAGAGTGCCATTCCCGAATCAAAGTAAGGGGTTATCAAGTGAGGTGCGCCAAGCAATAAGACAAAACATATGCATTTTTAATAGGTAGCCTCTCCTCCCCCTGAGGAAGCCAAGAAAAGAGATGCTGTGAAGCTTCAGCAGAAAACAAGTTCGGTGCATTTATAGCCAGACTGCTATTCACAAACCCCCAAATTCACAACTCTCGTATATCTTTCCCAGATGCTTTCCAAGCACCCTCCAAAGCACACCGGCCCCACCCTTGGCGGCCCTACTGACCAGGGGAACTCATCTCCATGCAGCACTGAGAAAGGAGACGGGAAAATAAAAAGAAGGAGGCAAAACCCCCATAAAAAGGGCATGAAAGAGAAACAAAAACCTCAACAGGTCTGTATGGAATTTCAGCAGCACTTTATTTATTAATGCATGTGTAGCTGCCATTGTATTCCAGCTCCCAAAGACAGATCTGTAAGGAATAGGCCACATGCTGATTGACAGCAGCCATAATTCCATACAATGAGACTGTATTAAATTGTTTGATGTGATATGATACTCATCACTTGTAACTGATCAAACATACTGCTGCATCAAACAGTATTACAATACAATCAGGCTGGATATGGTTCCTGCCAAGGCTGTTCATCACATTGCACACTTCTGCATTAAACATATCTATTAATAGCATTGACAAACTACTCCTATCCAAATTTTTTTTTTTTTCCCAAAGAATTGTATGACATGAAATGTGCAAAGAAATCCGTGCATAATGCTTTGCAGTTCGAGGCAGCATTTCCGTTGGCTGAACGCTTCAACATGAAAGGCTTTGCTGATTTGGGGATTTTTGCAGGATAATACCAAAACTTGCAAACCTGTGCCCCAAAACAGAGATGAGATATTCCAGATTTTTATTTTTTTTTCCAAAACACACAAAAAAAATGGAAATTGAATATTTTTTGACCAAGATTTGCTGCGGTTCCTCCCCCGGGAGAGCTGCTTGAGCCTGCTATCTTGCAGCAGGGAGCTGTGTTTGCTAACACCGACCCTTTTAGAGGTGGGAGACATAAATAAAAGAAACAAATTCCTTGTCCCCACCGTTCCTGCTGCAGACATAGAAGGTGATACGCTGCAGCCCATGGGGGAAAGGGCTCGCTGCAACATTACAACTGTAGGGGCTCTCTCAGATGCAGATTCTTAAATGAGCCTGGGTCTCTAGAGGGCAGAGGTCAGCTGTCCTCAAATCTGTGTGAATGCTAGATTAAGTTTATTAATCTCCCTGCTTTCACTTAAAACCCAAATTATAGGATGGTTAAATGTTAATGCCCGAGAGCTTGTGCGATGATAAATGCCCTCAGCTACCCTGCTAGTGGGAACACGAGGTATTTAGACCCCAAAAGGGTATCAGAAGTTAGTGTGATGCACCAGGGAATATGCTTTCCCTGTGAATTACTGCGTGCCTTACGCCGGGTGTGCATTCGGGGTGCTGTTCTGCCAGCAGCAAACACACTCACCCTCAGACAGGAGTGCAAGACGTGCGGTTGTTGGCCCTAACTCAACACTGGTGACTGCCCACCTTCATGTCCAAGGGGCAGAGCAGATACAGCAACTACACCGAGCGGCATAACCTCAATCACGGCTCTTTATCTAGAATTTATACCCGTGCTTGGGTGAGATTTGTAATCTCTGTCTCTCTGCACTGACTCTCCAGCACCCAGAAACTGCACGAAACCAAGCATGCAGTGAACATGGTATTTAGCAACCTGCGAAACCGCTTCTATCAGTTTATCTCATAGAACTACTACAGCGTGTAAAAATGAAGTAATAAATGAGAATGAGGGTTCCGTAGAACTCCTTGTAGACAGGCATGCACGTCACAACTGGACAATCTGTCCCTTGGATTGCTCTCTCAGCCTGAGACACCAAGCATCACATAGCCATGGAAAACAGAAATACACAGGAATGCACGTCCAACTGTCTGAGGCTGGCACAGAACACACAGAAGCACCTTTTGAGCTTTATGAATCTCTGCAAAACGCAGTGACAGAAGGTGTCTTTTGTCCTGCTTTTCTCTCCTGGAGTTTCAGAGTGAGCAGACTAAACACATCTCACAGCAGCAAATTTTCTCTGTTGATGGAAACAGGTCCACAAAGTTTACTTAAGAAAAAGTGCATAAGGCATTTCCTTTTTCTACTTTAAAATAAAAGGTATTTAAAGACACTAAACTGTCTCAGAATGGTGACCTTAAAGGCTGACTTACAATGGAAAACATTGGAGGAGGAGGGCTGAAGAGGGCTTTCACACCGTGATGGCCAGTTCTTAGCAGTACCAGCTCGGTGCAATACATAGAGCTAAAGAAGCTGTAACTCTCTGCCTGGGTGTAGCTAAGTAATTCAAGATGCTGCCAGTTAAATGTAACAGTAGAAAGGAAGAAGTTCAAAAACAAAGTCCCAGGCATTTCAGCACAGCGTATAGTGTGCTAAATTGTGGTATTACAAAAATTGCTACGAGTTTGGCCACAAAATGTTTCATAATGCACCAGCATTCTGCCAGGGCTGGGCTCCAGCAAGCCCAGACATTATTCCCTTCACCTGTGCTTTTCCCCCACCCTGTCTGTTAACACAAAACTCCCATTGTACCGGAGAATTACAGCCCTTGTCCTGATTGTACCTCTCTGTTTATTAAATCAGCTCAACCAAAAAGTCACCAGCACCAGGCAAAAGATAACTGCAAATGTGTTCTTACCCTCCCCGTACCACCTGAGTGCCGCTATTATTCCTCGTCCTTGGGGAAAGGACCCCATATGTGAGTTTCAGAAACCACCTCAGTAACTCCAAGCATCATTATCAATAGTAGGATGAACTGCAGCTGGGATGCACTGAGAAGGCACGGTAATACTCGCCCTAATCTCTGCATTCATCTCACTGGCCCTCGCTAGGAAGTTTAAGTACATTTACTGGGGATTCTTCAGCCCTTGAAAGGTAGGAAGACATCTATGAGGCTTGACGTCCTAGCTAATTAACTTGGGGCTGGAAAAAAAGATCTTCTTATCTACTTAACTTGGAGACACTCTCTTTGTTTTTAAGCCTGCAGAATACCTTCTCTTTAAAATGCACATTACGTACAGCTCAATAGTATGGAATGAATTATTTTTAACAAGGACCTATTTTAACTTGGACTCAAAAGTACTAGCATTTGACATTTGGGTTTTTTTAAAAAAAACGTTTGCAGAATGACCTGAATGACGATCTATAAACTGTGTTTTGAAAGACACGCTACAGAATTATTATGTACTTAAAAATCCAGACACACAAATGTAAAATCAGTTGAAAATTAATAACCAAATACATGCAGACCCTCCCAAATTAATATCCAAATATATACAGACCTTCCCAAAATAAAGAGGAGTTTAAAAAAAAAAATAAAATCAATTTTTTGTTTCTTGGTGCCTAGAAGGAGAGAATATTGAGGCTGGGAGAAAGTGCTTGAATTCATGCCTGCAGTAGTTGAGGCACGTGAGTATTTCGTGTAGTTCTGACAGGGACACAGACGTGAGCAACTCCTGTAGCATCCCTGTTCAGAATTAAACCACACTAAAATTTCCTGCAAATTGCACAGAGTGATTTTAAATCCTCACCATATTCCTAACAGATAGAACAGTGGCATGATTGACCAAGCTTTTTTCCTTCTTCTTTTTTTAAAGTACACATATGATGATGCATCATAGTTATAAACAGATGGTATTTGGCCTCCTTCCTATTCTCAACATTTGGAATTCCTAAACTATGTGAATTAAACAATAATATTTTATAAACATACAAGGGATTTTGCTCACTGCTTTGTTAACATAGAAATTATACAATGCTGACATTTATTTAAATTTTAAAAAGTAAACAAGAGTGTGTATTGAATTAAACCAAACTAAAATCAACAGAAAGAAATATGTTCTGCGCGCACATTACCTACAACTGCACGGGCCTTTTTAGGGGAGACATAATGGGATGAAGCACAAATTGTAGCTTAGACAGTCTGATCCTTTGTGCTCCAAAGGCTCATTTAACACCTCACTGTAAACAACGGATATTTATACCATAATTGGCCAGTTGACCATCAGTTGTTCATTTACTACGGAACCTGCTATTATGGAGTTAAAAGAAGTTCCTTTCTGTTGGCTTTTCGAGGAGTGAAAGTGTGTTTGCAATTTCAGTACCAACTGGATTCAGTCTAACACTTGTACTTTGTATGAGAAACATTTTCATAATACCAAAATTTGGGGGAATGGGAGTATTCCTGCCAGGAAGGCAGAAAGAAAGTATTGGTTCTTAAAAGAAGAATTCTGTTTGCTTGGTTTCCTCTTTCCTCTCCATTTTAACCCCTTTGTAGGCGCCTCTCTAGCTGTGCAAAACTGAGAGGCACTTAGGTTTTAATCACTATTCCCAGGTCTGCAAAGAGGTTCTGTGATGAATAAATAATGAATCAGAGATTTTAATCAGTGTTATGATTTTAGAAAAGGCTAATTATCATTGTTTACAGACAAGCCTTCCCAATGTATCTCCTTGTTTTCCCTTCAAAGCTCCAAGGGTTAAGCCCCTCGCACGCATCCCTCCCGTTCCTCCTCACCGCCGCGCTCTTTTGCTCTGCTCTCTTTCGGGATTTGGGGGTATTTTTTATTTGGTTTGGGGTTTTCTTTTTGCAACCCTTAGGGGAGATGGAGCCGTGCAGCCTGAGCGCGCAGGGCTGGGGGAAAGGATGCTCACCCCGGGCCACGGCTCCGCACCCGCGGAAAGCCCACGCGGGGGGAACTACCGTCTTCTTATATTTTTTTTGGCCGGCTGCATATAGAAATATTACAAAAGAATGTTATTTTCAAAGCAAGTCGGGCTGCGCTCCCGCCCGCGGGGCTGCGCGGAGAAGCCTTAGCGTTGATACTCTCGCTTTAGCGGCCGCTGGCCTCGTTTAACCCTGCTTCCCATCTCTGCCCCCACCTCCAGCCTTTTCTGCCTCGCTGGGATGGGAAAAGCCTTTTTCCTACGGTGGGATACTCAGTGCCAACATCCCATTCCCACCCCCTATCTCCGTGTCAGATGGAGCTTCGGGCAGCTCCCCGGGCTGGGACCGGTCCCTCCGGCAACTGCCACCGTTCCCCTGGTCCTGCAGCCGCATGCCTGTGCTCCCGCATCCCTGCGGTCCTGCAGCCGCATCCCTCACTCCCGCTTCCCTGCGGTCCTGCAGCCGCATCCCTCACTCCCGCATCCCTGCGGTCCTACAGCTGCATCCCTGTGCTCTTGCATCCCTGCGGTCCTACAGCCGCATCCCTGTGCTCCTGCATCCCTGCGGTCCTACAGCCGCATCCCTGTGCTCCTGCATCCCTGCGGTCCTACAGCCGCATCCCTCTGCTCCTGCATCCCTACGGTCCCACAGACACATCCCTGCGCTCCCACATCCCTGCAGTCCTACAGTCGCATCCCTGCACTTCCGCATCCCTGTGGTCCTGCACGCCTGTGCTCCCACACCGCTGCGCTACCGCATCCCTGCGGTCCTACAGCTGCATCCCTGCACTCCCTCATCCCTACAGTCCCTACAGCCGCATCCCTGCAGTCCCACATCCCTACGGTCTCGCATCCCGCTGCCTCCTCCCCGTGAAGCGCTCGCTCTTGCTGCTGCTACTTCCATGCAGGGTGGGTGATAAGTTGTACCACAGTTACACAGCACTTGATTACCAGTTTCCAGCAACAGCTGTGCATCTTCACTAAGGACAGAGAGAAATATCAGAAAATAATGCAGCATTGCTATTTATTACCCTATAATTAAAGTTCTGACAGTGTTTCTATTATAAAACCTTATTTGCAAGGGTTCATAACTCAGAGGGAAATTTTTCCTTCAAGATGAAGCCGCGTTTCCCAGGCTGAATCACTTAAAAAGTATTCCAGTTGAATCAGGTTAGCCTATTAGAGGGGAAAATTCTCAAGGACTTTCATTAAGGTGCTCATTTATACCCGCAAGTAAGGAATTGCAAAGTCTTCCAAATCAAGGATATATAAAAGGAAAATTATTTTTTTTTTTTTTTTCAAAATTGAGGATTTGTGGAAAGGTTTTAATATAATTCTCTAGGAAATTATCCCCATGAAAACAATTTGTTTGAAAGAAAATGCCCTCCAGTCGTTTCCACACAAACTAGTCTCGGGCTAGCACACGAGAACCAAACTTAAAAGTGCCTATGAGCCGCAACGAGACTGACTAATTCATTTCGACTGTCCTGACTGGAATGAAAAACAAAGAGTAAACAGCTTGAACAGGGAAAGGTGAATTTAATTTTCAAGGCCCTTTAACTTTTAATAATCTGAGGAACAATATGGGAGGTACATTCTAGGCTCCCAGTTATCCTGATATAAATTCATTCAAGATTTATATTGGTGTAATAGAGAAGCAGAACTTGCTCCACGATTTCTAACGAACTGCTGGCTCGGTCTTTAAAAACGCAATTAGAAAAATCTAGCCTCCTAATTCAGAACAGCTTTGAGCTAAGTCAGAGGTCTCGATGCTGCAAACACGGCTGGGAGCCAGTCCGTACCACGGCTCCTCATGGTGCCTGCAGCTCGACCAGAGCAGGGCTAGGAATGCTGGAAACGCTTTGCTACAGAATTCCTTAGTTATTTTAGGATTTTCTTTTCTATCATATGGGAAAAGACAATTCCCTTCTGGAATAAACCTGTGTTTCCTGTGATCTCAAATCCTAAGACAAAAGGATTGTAGGATTAGGTGCCTGGCCTGTTACTGACGCAGAAAGCAAGGAGATGTCTGGTAAGAGCGCTGCCTGGTGAGAGTGGCAGGAGTCGGGAACACCCGTTCGGCTTTAACTCTGCACCAAAACTTGTATCAAAGCGCTTTCAGTTGCTGTGTCAACGCAGGTGAAACATCAATAAATATGAAAGTAAGTCAAGGGCTAATTCTGTCATTTTACTCATAAGATTAGGTCTCGGTATTCACCGCTTACTCATGTGTGTAGGAACAACGGGACCGAGATCCCAATTTGTCTCTCTGACCTTTTGAAGTGAAGGCTTTAAATGAAGCAGCGCGGAGCGGCTGTCTCGTTTGATCTTCAGAAACTGCGAGGCAAAACTCCTCAGGTTGTTCCACGCTACAGTGGGCCGGTGGGGGAAGATTGCCTCAGGGGACTATCGCCTCTGACTACCTGGAAGTCCTACCTCACCCTCTTGACTGAGAACCTCAAAACAGGTCAGGGTAGCCCCCAACATGAGGTCAACCTGAAGGTCCTAGAAGATGCGGTACGTCTGCTTTCATCCTTGCTCTAGAGCAGCTGTGCATCTTCACTAAGGAAGTATCAGAAGATAACACAGTATTGCTATTTATTACCCTGCAATTAAAGTTCTCACAGTGTTTCTATTATAAAAGCTTATTTTTGTAGCTCAGAGGGAAAATTTTCCATCAAGATGAAGCCTCGTTTACCAGACTGAGCTGGATATGGTTCAAGTATCACTGATCAGTGAGTAATCCAAGGCAGAGCACCACCTCGCCAAGGAGATGAGTGAGACCTCCTTCAGTCATGGGTCTGATCAGGGTGTGCACGGAGGACACCAGGAGTCTTCAACTGAAACCACAGAGCTTCAGTGTATTGAGTCTGTTCACCAGAAGTCCTAGCACAGTATCACAGCATCTTCTTTTCCCTTTTATTGGTTTGGAGAACTGTGAAACTTGAACCAATTTACTTTAATTGTACCATGCCTCAGTTTCCTCATCAGTAAAACCATAAAAGATTTGCTTGTCAGGGCAAGGTGTGATATGATCAGCGAGCATTTAGGATATACACTGGTAAGAACTGCAAGGTAGTCCTGTCACTTGGCTCTACCAATGCACCTACGCGCACCATCTTGAGAAGACCACTTCTACTCAACCACATCAATGAGGAGGAACCAGCGTACAAGATAGACGATTACCGCAAAATTACAACTGTGCAGTGCTAGGAAAATATCTGAACACTTACCATCGGATCCCCGTTGGGTTTTTTGATCCCTTAACGGAGTAACTTTAAAGAGAGGTACCTCACGGTCTTGCTTGCACTGGAAAAGGACAGTTGATGGCATCAGAAGACATGAAGGCACGTGTGTGGAGGGGGACCAGCCCGTGCCTCTCACCTGCTGTGGATGGGCAAAGGAAAGATGCTGATGTCTGCTGCTGGGCTACAGCCTGCCAGGACGGGGAGAAGAGCTACTCATACCTGTCTGCAGAGATGTCTTACCAGGCTTCACATCATAGTGCTTTACCGAGAGTCCTCTTCTTCCTTCTTCCCAGAGCGGATTTGAAAATCTTGGAATTGTCATAACGTTTTATTATCACTTGCAAACCAGATTCTACTTCATCAGATAAAGACACAATTGCATTCATTGACTCTGACACAAGGATATGCATAGTGATAAACATACAGATAGATGTACACACTTATACATGAATGAGATATGCTAATTAAAAATTGCAGTGGGCACTTTATTAAAAATTTATTGTACAATCTACATCTTCAAAACATTTTACATCAACAAATATAGCAGCTTGACTGCTGGAATCATAAGTGATTTATCTTTAAAAGACTGTATCTGTAACTGGATGCAAAGATTCTTGATGAACTGCCGTTACATTTAAAATACTGGTTTTTATTGGAAGTATTTTGACTGTTATCTGTTTGTTCTCCATCCTTGAGAGAAATAAAACAAGTGTCTCGGCTTTCATTTTATCGGATAGATGGCACCATGTAGCATATTTCCCATGCTAGTTTGAATTACAGCTGTTTATCTTTCAGCTTTCTTTAAGATTAATTAAATGCAAATGTAACTCTGCGAATCATGGGATTACCTGCCAGACCCCTTATTAATACCTTCACTTAAAAACCCCTGTGCCAGAGAGTCATTAATTTGCGAAAAAAAATAAAAAAGCAAAGTGCTAAAGCAGCCCCTTTGCCTCCAAACAACCCGGGGATGGCTGCCCAATTAGTCCGGCAGCGTTCGGATCCTCCTTTCAGGCCCTGTGGCCCTTTGAGGACACAATAAGGCTCCAATGATAACCTGGCAACCTAGGTAGAAACTCAGCCAAGTGTGAGCGTTTGAAGCTGCAGCTTGGCTGCCATCGTGTCGGCGAAAAGAAAGAATTCAGGCACCATGTCATCCAGTACAAAGGATAAAAACAGATTCAACCGGAAATTCAATGTGGCACCACATATGGGATACATGAGTGCGGTTATACAACAGGCCACATATTTTTTTTGAACAGTCTCCTGCATGTGATGCCGAGGACATGTGTAACCATCATAACGTCTCTAAGAATCTGTATTTAATTTGAGCTGGGGTGGTGGCAGGGATTGGAGATCTGAAGCCGCCACAGGTTTGTGGCAGATGGCTCTGTGTCAGCTATGACAAGCAGCCAGGCTCGGCTTCCTCTGCAGATTTTCTTTTCTCTCTGATCAGGTAAATATGGGCACACTCTGGAAACTTCCACAATTCTGCCTGAGGCTGCAAGTTTGTGACTTAGCCCCATCTGTCACAAATCTTCCCTCGGTTCTGCTGCGAGCAGAGACCTGAATTTACCGCCGAGCGCTGCCCAAGAAAACCCAGCCGTCTCGCCCTACGAGGAAGCAGAAGAGAAAAGCGCACGAAGCCGCATTAGAGGCTGGGACACAAAAGGGACGTTTCTCGCGTGGCTCCGTGCCGAAATGCTCTGCAACACCCACAATCCCAGGCACGGTGGAAGGGAGTTGGTCGGAGAATGATTACGCAGCATTCTTTGGAAACAGGGTGAATTCACCATGCTTTTGTTACGAGGGGTGAGCTGGTTGGCAGCCCCAGGTTATTTGCTCCTGGATGAGCACCATGAAACGCCGGCTCAGCAGACACATCAAGGACTGAACACTCGTAGGGACCGACCTGCCCCTCTCACCCTCAGACATGGCAAAACCAGGAACCAGCAGGAGGGACGGAGTAATTCCCCTGCTTGACCATCATCCGTCTGGCTTCTGGGCTTTTTTAGAGAGAACAGATTCAACTCCTATTTTTTTTTTTTTTTGAGGTCCAAAGGTCTGGGCTTTAATTTTTTCACAGAATATAATATGATTTAGTCAACAGTCTCTAAACACACAGAGATAAAACCATCGAGAGGAGCAAAGTTTCCACAGAAAGCAAGATCTCCCCAGGAAGAACCGGCAGCATAATATGATGTCAGCAGTACAATATTCTTCATAATATCATCAAGTTGCTTTGTATTTTGTGCCCTAAGATCAGAATTGAAGTAACTAATATCAACTCTGCCATCATTAGACTCCAGAGTTAACCTTTAGAATTATTAAGGACTGCTCATCCATTCAGACCTGCTGTTTCAGGACAGCAGGAGTTCAAGAGGCATCACCCCTGATTTGGCAATCACAATACTGATTTGGCATAGATTTTTTTTCACATTTTTTAAAATTACCTTTGCAAATCTAAGAATTAGAGATCATCATTCAGCACAAAACCTGAAATTCTCTATGCAAGAAAACAGAGTGATTTACAGAGACAATTTCTATCGGTTCAGCTTCACTCTGTGACCCAGCTCCTTCCCTCTGTAAGCAAGCACTGGAGAAGAATCACGATGGAAAGCAGCTTGTAGTGATTATTTTGGAGCTCAATTTTACAATTCCAAGCACCTTTGGAAACCACCATCGAGTCAACTGTGGCTTACGTGGACTGGGCGCACTCTGACACCCAAGTCAGAGCTATAGAATTCTGCTCAGTAGAGTAGCAGCATTTCCCTGAACAAACTGGGCTGTTCTGAAGTTTCATACATCGGCCTTTTAAACCCCATTTCATTCTTTCTGTTTTTAAATGAAAACCCATCAAACGTTGTGTGCAAATCTATGCAAGATGCTGCGGGGGGTACCTTGAATAGGATGGTTCAGAACACACTGAACAACTACAACGGGAGGAAAACAGGTTCAGGCTTCCTTTCTCAGGGTAATTTGAATATACTGTTCTTTCAAAGTCCGTCATATTTCCCTTGCTCCATTTCTCCACCTACCATTGTGCAGCGGCTGTGGTTCATCTGCTAGTTTTCATTTACTTTCTAAAACTAAATTGGAAGCTACCTAATATTATTATAATAAAAAGTCTTGGTGTTTATGCTGAAAGATGTGCACATAACGGCTTTTTTAATGAACATTTTCTTCCTGCTCTGCAAGTGCAGCCAACTGCTCCGAGCTACAGACCAACATTTTCAGAGAGCTGAAGTCTCCCAGATAGTCACCTCAGAGAGCCAAGAGCAAGGTAAGCCCTGGGAGAAGATGAGATTCAGGACACGTGTGTATGAATACTTATACACATGTCCATATATGTCTGGCTGGATCCCAGAATGACCTAGCAGGCAACTTCAACAGCCTGCATGCTCACTCATGGTGAGTGGTGAAGATCCACATTTGCTGGCAGACCTCACTCTACCATGGCTGCTTCCAGACACACGTACTGCTTGAAGACCTAAGGTTAACCCATAAGGCTTAAATTGTGCCCTGCACTCCAGCAGATCCTCCCACCTATGCAAACCTCCCAAGATTCCTGGATTTTACCTATAACAGCCTTATACATGGGAGTGAAAAACATCAAGACTTCAGCGTAACCTGGATGCAATCCTGAGCAAATTAATGCAACTTTGAACTTAGATTCCTAGTTTGAAGCCGGCCCTGCTCCGTGCAAAGGCGGATCAGATGATCTTCTTTAATGACTCTATGAGTCTACGTTCTAAATAAGTGACCGAAGTTTTCTTCCATATAAGAAATCTTCACAGTATATACATTTTATTGACGATCCCATACCTAAGCACTGGCACAGAGATGGGAGAGCATGAGCACTGCACTCTGCACACCAGTGTTCTCAGGCTGCTCTAACCTTCCCCTGCAGGCACTGAGAAGCAGATCTAAACCAGCTCTGAAACCATTTTAAATTATGCTCATTGGAAACCGAGCATCTCGAGAGTCAAATGCAAGTTTCCCACTTGTGCTTCTAACCTGCACCTGATGCTAACCAGGTAGAAGCACAAATTCAATACCATGTCTTCTTTTTTTCCTCTGCAAACACGCTCTGCTGAGGAACAGAAAGCCAGCAGGATGGATGGAAATATTTGTACTATTTGCATATCCTATAAAGCTCTAAATTAACTTTATCAGCTCAGGACAAAAAGATCTGGAGAACACTGTAAGCAAACATCTGCTCAATATACATTCACCATTAAAAAGTAAACAGTATGGTTGGCTCCATAAGGAACAGGTTGAAAATTATCAGAGTACAACACGTCGCATTAAACTGATGGCATGGCCCAGAATACTCTGCAAAGCAATGATCACACCAGCACAAAACCAGCTCTCAAGCATCAAAATTGCTTCAATGATGAAAGATTAGAATATAAACATTGAATAACATTCACGAGAGAGACTGAAAAGAGCAGGATACTGGAAATGTTTGACAAATGTTTATAAAATAATGAGTGGTACAGAAAAGCTGGATAGAGAGCTTCAGGGCGACCACACCACAGCATCACAGAACCATAGAATTACCTGAGTTGGAAGGGACCCAAAAGGACCATCAACTCCAACTCCTATCCCTACACTCCCAACACTCACACCGTGTGACTGAGGGCATTGTCCAAATGCTTCTGGAATGCTGGCAGACTCGGTGCCGTGACTGCTGCCCTGGGGAGCTGTTCCAGTGCTCCACCACCCACTGGGGGCAGAACCTCTTCCTAATGTCCAGCCTAACCTTCCCCTGGCATCTTCCTGCCATTCCCTTGGGTCCTATCATCCAGAACAAAACAACACTCAGCACAACTGAAGGTGGGAAACCCTGAACCATCCGCAGAAAATGATTTTAACATCGTCTGTAAACGTATGATGACCTGCTTTGCGGTTTAAAGACGTGAAAGACATGAATAAGGGTGTCCATGGGCCTGAATGTCAAATGCAGAACTGTTATGTACAGCCTGGCAATACTTCATACTAAAGGGTTACGACGATAAAACCTCCAAGTCCAGGGTTAGGATCAAACTCTTAACTCTAGAAGACAAAGAGAAGACTTAATACATCATTTCTACCTGTGTCAGCCTTCTCTTGAATATCTGATGCCGCCCCCACTATCAAACCCATGGTACTGAGCACATGGCGCACCGAGTGGCAGTTGGCACCCTTATGGAAAAATTAATTTCTCCTGGAGTTTTGCTTCGCAGTGGGTAAGGGTAAGGGCAGAAGCATCGTCCCTGGCTCTTACATGGCCTGTACAAGAACTATGAACAAGTACTGCTCCTTGCAACAGGGCTGAGTGGCTGACGGGACATCTGCCATGAGGCTGCCCCACATCCTCACGTGTCCAGCGCCCCCATATCTTTAGGCTGTGAATGCCTCCTGCTGCCTTCCTAGCTGTGCCCAAGTATTAAAGCTGGACCTGGAGCGGTTTTCCCTTATACACATCCTCCTGAAATACCAAAGATACTGCTTTATCTCAAATCAGAGCAAAAAGAGAAGGAAAAAAAACAAAGAAAAAAGAAAGTTTTGTTAGAACTGCCCCACGCAGCCAAATCCTGAGACTGGAAACAATTCAGACGTCTACGGTCTAACTGGGATCTTAATTTGATTTTACAGCAGTTTAATCCCTTTGAATTCAGCAGACTTCCTTCTACAGTGGTGTAAGAAAGAAAAAAAATCACGCCATGTGTCTTTTCATAGGCAGGTGAGCTTCTGTAGTGTGATGGAAATGAGAAGATGAATGTCAGAAAGTGGGCCAAATTCTTTTCTCCGTTAAACAAGCATGAGTGAGAGTAGGATTTTTCTGTAGGAACTGAAGCTGACAGCATGTCAACCAGCACTCATTCAGCTGGGAGGGCTGGGAGAGATTATTTAAAGTTGTCAGCTCCTTCCATGCCTGGCTTTTGGCAACTCTTCTTGTCCCTTTCCACTGTATACTCTTTATACATGCTGTTTTAAATTAAGAAACTGAAGTGAGGCAACTGAAAGGTAAACTTAAAGAAAATAATGCAGAAGCAAATGCTTTGCCCTATTTTATTCTTTCTTTTTTTTTTTTTTTTTAATTTTAAATCTACTAGACAGGGAGCTCGCCAGCACTGACAGGTCCTATGGTGTACTCAGAGGTCTCTTCCAACCAGATGATTCTATGATACTCTGACAGAAACCAATACCCTGTTTTTGTTACTTGCTTCATTCTAGTGCTTACTTTGGCAACCACAAATACCCAGAACCAGAGAGCAACGTTTGATTCCACAAAACTGGAACAGAACAAATAATTGATAACAAATGAGGTTTGCTTTCCACTCGTCTCAATCTTGTGCTAATAACCGGTGGAAGGCAACGCCGAAATGCAGATGAGCCAGCCTTGGGTGCTCTGAGAATACACAGGGTAAGTAATACATCATTTGGAAAGCTTTTCATAGGTGCTTACATTACGAACGCTTTAAGTCGTCTACCGGCACCAATCCCCTCCGTCGAAGCCATTGCAGTTTAATGTCTTGGTCTGTGCCTTTTCACAGGAACATTCGCCGTGCCCACCTCCCCAATCCCACTGCCCCACTGCCATTTATGTCCCTTTTGCCCCTAGCTTTGTCAGCACAAGCACTGAGGAATAAACTGCCTGTTTAATTAGACGGCTGTCTAATTATAATGGATACCCTTAGCAATGAAAACCCAACAATACGTAAAAGGATAACCCAAGGTACTTCTGATCATGATGGTTACCTCCCGATCTATGAAGCAGAATCTCCAACCAGTAAAGAAAAAGCACTATTTGCTTTTAAAGCATTTTTTACTTTCAAGACTTCACAGCTACTTTATCAACTTCAGGCAGGGAGCACGTCAGGACGGTTTCTGAAAGAAAAGTAGCTCGTTTGTATGCACCAGTGCGCTGGGGTCCCTTTTCTATTCCACTGTAGTATATGTAATATTATACTGATCTGAAAAAAGGGAAAATACACTGGAAGTGCTGTTTACCCTTCATGATTTCACTCTTTTCAGCTTCCTAAAAATTCAGCAGCGTTCCAGCCGCAATGACATTACCAGCACATGTCCAAATTAGCATTTTTCCGGGAGGTTTAGCGGACAGTTTCATTGCAAGAGGATGACTTGGCATACGTGGGTGTAGGTACAAAAAGACAACTCTAACAGTATTCTCCAAGCTGATCCAAAGCCTATTAAAGACAACTGGGATCCTTTCTCTGGTGCTCACAGGTTCGGGATTAGGCTCCGCTCTACTCGTTTTAAAGCGATCCCCCATTCAGCTCCAGCACTACCTGTTGCAGCCATTCAGTTCAAACACTCAGGAGATCTGAATGGAGCTGCGCAAGCCCACGTACGAGGCGTAGGCGACACACCTGAACATCGTGCCAAGGGATTTTTTTTTATTTTTTTTTTACAAAAGAAAACTAGCATTTTGCTTATGGGTCTCACGTACATATTTTAAACCCATACTATTTTATATTAGTATTTCCTCTACTGTTATTTCCATTTTTAGCGCTCTTTGGCTCTGTTTAGGAGCCGGCAATCCACACACACAGAGAAGATCCATGTGAACGCAACTATTAGCCGAGCTTGAAGCATTGGGAAATGTCAAGGTAAACGTTTAAGGGCTGTTTTCCCTTTGAAGCCACCACGTATAACTATACGATACTATTGACTCAAGAAGTAATGCTGAACGCGGGAAGTGTTCAGTCAGCATTTTAAACTATTATGAGCTACCTTCTGAACCATTGCCAAGTTAATAGACAATGAAAGATAATGAGCTTGAAATTGGGTGTTAAATTGCATTTTTGGTTCTCTTTTTTTTTTTTTCTTTAAGTTTAACTGTTTCCTGCAGAAACAGCATCATCTTTGATGAATCATTATGGAAACGTCTATTTTTAGGTCACAAAAAAAGTCAGGCGTGGGCTAAACCCTCGCTCCTCCCGCTACATGTGTGCTCAAAGGGGTGGAGAGGCAGACGACACACAGCGGGACCCAACACTTTCTGGACCCCAAAAGGAGGAAGGTGGAGAGATGGGGTTAGGTCTGCCGGCAGCATGAGCCTCCAAATTAAGAGGGAGATTACTTGACTTGCTCATTAACAGCGTGCCCGGACGGTGACAGCCTGGGAACGCTAAAGAGACCACATTTGTACTGCACGGGCAACACGAGGGGTATTTCTCAAGCCTTTAAGGACTTTCAGCTGAATTCAGTTTTTCACAACCTGAAACACCTTTGTTGCTCACGCAGGGTTAATGTGCATCCAACCTGCCCACGGCATGGCCAGGACTGTAAAAATCAGAGCGCGCTGTAAGTGCACATATCAGCATGCAGAAAACAGCAGTTCTTTTTCTAGCAGCATCGCGCAATAACAGCTCTTCACTGTAATAATATAAAATTTAGTGCTTCATCTACAGTGGTGTAATTAAAAAAATAAAAGTGTGACTCCTAGCAGTATAAATACACCTCTTAAAAACGTGCAAGTCTGTTTAGCATTGAACACTCGATCAGAACTTGAGAGCCTGCCACTAAATTGTACTTTCTCTACTTAAATAAAGAACAGGACATGATACATAACAGTAAATTCTGCTTCTGATAAACTTTTTAACCCCCAAAAGCAAAGAGTTAAAATAATCATAATTATCAAAATAATTCACATAATTCCAAAAAAAGCAGAGAAATCTTACCTGGTACCTGTCACCTGCATTTTTGAGGACTGAAGATTAAATTAGGATAGAAAGGTAGGCTTATCCTCATTAGTATAATTGTAGGATCTTTCTTTTATTTTCCTTTTAAACTAATGAGTTGCATTAATCCAGGTTCATTTTTATAAGCCTCTTGGGTCCAAACGTAAAGGACAGTCATTTTAGAAAACAATAAATTAAAAAAAAAGCATGTAGCATGCATTAAGTGCACGTATTTCATAAGACCTAGGTTAATACAACTGGCATCTAGTTTAATTAATCCTTGTTAGTGTAACGACTAATATCCCTCCCTAGCATGTTTCCTTTAAACATTAGTATGTTAATTAAATGTTGGTTTTTTAAGGGTTTTTTTCCTTTGTACTTCAATACGGCGTTATATCATGTAAAACTATTCTGAACAACTACCTTATAGAGATGTTTCCTTACAATATCTGGTCTCTTGCAGAAATTCTGAAGCCTTTTAAAAAGCTGTTCAGGTGTAGAATACAGATATTCAGCTGCAGGAAAAACAGATACATTTTTAATGAAACAAAAACCTCAAAGCACACACTCGATATTAGTCACTTTACTAATTAAAAATGCATATTGCTCTGTGCCGCCTCGTGTTTTACATTATTTAAGCATGATTTTATAAGGTTACCTCAGCTCACAAGGATGTTTAATGCTAAATAAGACTGTGTAGTTGTGCTGTTTAGACATCTCCTTTGGGTGATTAAAATACATTATTCTAATGTAACACAATGCATATGTGATACATTTAGTGATGAGATTTTTCAAAGACCTGCTACAACATTAGTGTGTCTCCTGTACTGGAGTTGCATACTATTAAGTATTAAATTGTTTAAATAATTTGGTGTGATTTTTCAGGCCTCTTTTTTTTTTTTTTTCTTCTTTCTTTTTTTTTCCCTGTGTATCAAAAAATCTGCAAACCATTGCAGCATCACTGACCTCTTAACAAAAATCTATCATTACGGGTTGTGTATGCTAACAATGAAGAATGCTATTTCAAAACTTGCTTTTGTGCTATCTTAAAAGAACAGATGGCAAATATAAACTTCGTCTAATGTATTAAAACACATAAAATTTTCCTTAACACTAACACGTTGGCTTGCCAAATAAACAATCGCTTTTGCTCAAGTTTTTCTCAAACTTAAAGATATTTTAGCACAGAGCACGTCACGAGGTTTCAGCAAAAATGTGCGACAAAGCAGCTACCTGGAAATATCTCCGGGTACACCAAGGCTTTGGGACAGAGCGGGTAACAGCCACAATGCACAGCTTCGACCCTGAACGTTAGGAAGAATAAAGACACAAAAACAGACGTTAGTGAGCCAGGAACTTATTTTGGTGCAAGAGCATTGAGGTTGACTCCCTACAGCAAGAGTGAAACATTTTTTTTCTTCGGCAGCATAATCCTTCTAAATGCCAAAGTTGCTCTTTTTAAAGAAAATTTTATTGATCATATGAATTACATAGAACAGAACAGCGAGCATATGTTTTGTTCGCTGAATAAATCAAAGCGCAGCTCTGCATTTTTTTGTTTTTTAAATACTGTTTAACACATTTTATAATCAGCAGACAGACACATGTAACAACATGGTGAAGTATGGACGGCTTTTCTTAATAACGCTGCAGAAAAACAAGGGCAGACGCGCGCGCTTGGGGAGATGCGCGTGTACGCACAGATGCACACGAGCACCGCTACCTGCCAGGACAGACACTCTCCTTCAACTTTAAGCCTCCAAAGGTTCCAATTAAACACAGCCCAGGACCAACTCGCAGCACGCTTCAGCTGGGATATTTTAACTTCTGCACATGCTTCACATACTTCATTTTTCAGGACATAAACTGCCGTATTTTTTAATAACTACCGATGAGATTCCTTTGCCAAAGCGCGCGATGCTTTGTATTTGTATTTTTTCAAGGAAGAATTTACGTATCTGCTGTGACATCAAACCCAAATATTTTATAATTGCGACTGAGCGGTGCGAAGTTTTCCAGTAGCAACTCTAAAGCAAAGCCATCCTCTACGTGCTTGCACTTTAATAACTGAACGGGTTAAAGCATCAAGGCTTCGGTTTATTTCTTTTTGCATAATAACCATTGATCTGACAGAAGGTCCCCCCAAAGATACAACTGTAATTTCTGTTGGCCAGAAATTACACAGTGAAATTCAAAACACTTCTTAAAATATGTTTATTTTATGAGTCTTTGAATTTCCTCCAACATGTTGATCATACGAGAGCTTTATTTTTAACTTCAGTTTCCCTCAGTCCCAAGAAAAAAAAAACCTGAAATCTTGTCAACGTTCACCTTTTCTGTTTCCAGTGAAAAGCCAAAAGGCTTTTGCTACCTTCACGTGCATATTGGGTTTGATACTTTATTACAGGCGCACAGAAGGAACTCTGTTTCCTTTAGTTCGCTCAGTTTTAAACAGGAAAAAAATAAAATAAAGAATAACATATTCAGCTTTGATGCTAGAAAACTATGCATATCCACAAACTCCAAAGATACACGTTTCTCTGCAAATGCTTTTGCTAAGCAATGATTGCTATTTTTTTCATAAACTTTAAAAATTTGTAATTTATGGATTTTTTTAAATAACATATGCACTTCAGATTGCATTTTAAACATTAACAACAATTTCAAAGTGTACATCGTCTAGCACTATATTTTTTACCAAAGGGAAATGTTTCTGATGTGTGATTTAATTGATGATTTCAGTTCTTAAATATTGTGTCATGTGTCAAAGCAAATAGATTTTTAAAGTTTTCTTTAATCTAGGAGAAAAAAAAAAAAAAGAGTGAAACTGTGGACAGTTCAGTAATAGCTCAGATCACTAAGTTATGTTAAAATATTTGCTTTTTAATCATATCGTCTGCATGAAAAAAAAATGAACAGCTCCCTAAAACAAAACTGCAGGCCAAGATGCAATCTGAGTCATCATTTGAGTATGCAATTTCCCCTCCTGAAAAACCTCTGTCAGGATCACGAATTACTAAAATCAGAATTTAATGCCTCTGTAGTTTGCCGGACAAAAGTTAAAATTTCAAATTCTTCCATTTGCAAATGATCGTATTTGCGCCTTCATTTTCTACCTTTCTGCACCAAAGTTCACACGCATTTTCTGGCAGGTCCTTGCTACAGTGCTGTCAGTCTTTTGTAGACTGCACACCTTTCAGACGCCGAGACCTACAGGAACATCAACCCAAAGCGGGCAGAGCATCTCCGGCACACCGACACCAGCTTTTTTTTTTGGCAACTTCCGTGCATTTCTGTCCTTTTGCAGAAAAATATCATATCATAACAATAATACAATTATTCTTCATTTCAATCCGTAAGCTGTACCAGTTAAATAATAAATAGAGTTCCGATTGATCTATTGTTAAAATGGCTAGTAAATGACCTTTTTATTCCAATTAACAAATCATCTGCTAAATCTATGAATCTTAATATTCAGATCTATTCACTTCAATTCATACAATTTATCTGCAAATAGTTGTTGGGCTTTTGATTCTAAATATAATTAGCTGATAATTTTGCTTGGCTGAATTACTTTTCTGGAGGGCCTGCTAAGGCTCTCAGTCGCATTATCTAGCAATAATGAATCTGATAGGTGAAATTTTTTACTGTAATGAGGATGAGACACAGTTGTGACACCTGAGTCTAGTAATAACAGAAGACTGCTAATTATCGACAGCACTTTTTTGTGTGATGCACAGAGAAAAAAAAAATCCCTCATTATTAAAAAATAAAAAGTTACAATTATAAGTGACACCAGAGGAGAGTAAATAAAATGGAGTGATTAAAACATTGCTGCTTTAAGGGTGTTTTTAATTAAGTGGAAATGCTAATGTTGTCATACTTAGCAGATGGGATTAAAATTAGTTATTGTAAGTAACTCATATTTTATGTTATGGTTTCCACAGCATGTCTACAAGATCTAAGAAAGTGATACATTCCATAAGACATTTAAAAAATGAAATTCTCATACTCTTTACAGCTCATAATAATGAACATCATGAATAAACTATTGAAAAAAAATCCTGCCAAGGATTTTACCATAGTGACTTAACTCGCATGGAATGTAACCGTAATGTACTGGGCTGCTGGAATCACACTGCTGGTCTGCCTTTGTCTTTTGCTGATTGTTGCATTTCTTATTTCCTTCGCACTCAACAATAACAGAAGTTTGGTGTCGGGCAGGCATCCAGCATCAAGGATGGTGTCAAGGAGGTACAGCTTTGGTGCAAGGAAAGATGATGACCACCCACCAAGGTGATGTTCTGAACGAAAGCACAGGATGCATCGTGTAGCTGCAGATAAAAACCTAATTGCACACTTTCTCCTACTTTATTTGTGTAAAATTTTCCATCTGCTACATCTAAAGATGTCTAAACTGTTAGTATCAAACCTGCATTCAGCTGCCAGCTG
>JAUMJM010000027.1:2840000-2855000 GCA_033558235.1 Neomorphus geoffroyi
AGGAGTGTGCAAAAGAGTGGTATAAAAGTGTTAACGATTGATGACCACGACCCCTTCTGTGCCAGATACAAAGCAGCAGCTCTCCACAGAAGTCCTTAACCTCACAATTGAAAAGGAACTAAATGTTTTCACCTGCTAAAATCTCAGTCTGGATTTCAGATAGCTGACTCCGACCTGGAAGATTTTGTTTCCTATCTGAACCATTCAATCACTCACACCTATCTCTCTAAATAAATAAGAAGTGTTACTGAAATACAAATCATGTATAAGGTCTTGCACTGCTGAGTAAAATAAAAAAATGCTTACTGTCTTTAATAACCTTAATTTTTCAAAATATCAATATTTAATTTTACAACTACAAAGATTTTAAATGTTTTTTTCACTCATGTAAGAAAATATGTATATGGAAACTACTTCTGGAAATATTTATTTTACAGTAAAAGAAAAAAAAAAAGAAGAGGAAGAAAGGTACCTGGAATTTCAGTGAAAGCCTCTCCAAGGACGGACACATGAAAAGGTAGATCTTCCTCTTTGAGTTTCAGCAGGACTTTAAAGAAAGTTTCAGGATCTTTGTCATGTTCCCTTAAAACAAACAGGAATTATATCAGCATCATTTATGTTTACATGCAAAATCAGTTTTGTTGTTGTTTATCAGATTAGTACCTATCTTAAACTGTACTTTTGGGGACTAAACATCTTCAGTATAATTTCCCTTTTTGCTTACACTGCACAGCAGAACATTTTCCTCAACCCAGCACTTGGGATCAAAACTCACATTTGTTAGATTCCTATCTCTCTCCCCTGTCTTCAGATGATGCCTTTATGCTTCAAATTACCAGCTTTGAAAGTGAGGAGGACTCAGTAACAGCTCACCTAGCTGAAGGCAAAACCACATGAAAAAAATATGTTGTCCGTTGCATTTTGCTCCCTTTCTCAGGAGGAATACATTAATTAAAAACTTATGCTAAAAATTTAGGATTTCCCAGACTGGAATTTTATGCATCCATGTGGTAAAGCTTGTGACCCATTCAGTGCTTCAGGTAAAGGAGAAGGGAATGAGCTAACACAAGGCACTTCCCATCTTTAGACTTCTAAGGAGTTAACTGGAAGTTAAAATAGAAACCTGTATTTATTTATAATTTCAGCTAACCATAATAGTAAAGGTTTGTAAGAGTATCTAAAAAGAAAATAAAAAGTCAATTTGCTAATCTGTCATCTTTACTAGAATGAAAGGTTCAAAAGGTACCACAGATGATCTAAATTTCCCAAATTCGGCAAGTTTCATTAAAAATGAAATGAGATCATTCCCCTACTCTAAGGTGAATATTATATCTTGCATTTAATTACTCTGCTTTAAATTATTGTATTTCAGACAGATGTGTACCATATGTCTTTAAAATATTTTGGTTTTATTTATTATTTAGAAAATTCCACTGTTTTCCTTCCGGTATTAAGGAAAAATCTATAGCTCAGCTGTCCTGGTGTCTTTCTTCACAGACTAATTTTGTAGAATGAATCTGTAGGTTTGTCACACTGCTATATGAAAGATTAATAATTATATCACTCAGGAAATCTGAAGCCAAATGGCATCTGCAGCTCTACATGTGTTAATTTCTCATTCAGTCAATATTTTTGGTTTAGGGAATTAAAACAAATTAATCTTATAATTACTGTGACTTTCCTAGGCTGAGAAATCTTCAAGAACTGTTGAGTTTTCAGAATTAGTTGCATTTTCTTAAACTAAAGGCAGACAATAATTACTTTAAGGAGTCCTCCATCTCCCAGATTTGTTTTGTTCTCAATAATAAGGAAGAATGCAACTGCATAAGCTTCGTAATTTGTTTCACATCTGTGAACCAGGAGTTTTCACGGTGGTTCCAGTAACCGAAGTGGATACGAGCACCGGCTCAGAGAGAGTTTCTTCCAGTTGCAAAGATCCCAGATGTGCCGACTACTTTGCCTGCATCCTCACACTTCAAACATCCTTCTGTTTCTGGCAGGTAAATTACGTGCAGAAACACCTTGCCAGTATTTTGGGTCCTTCCAAACACTCAGGTGAAAGAACCCAAGTGGGATTGCGGCAGAGGATTCAGACTTGACTAGACAGGAACATCTCCATCCGGAATGTGCAAGTTAGCAAGGAAAACAGCTTTTGGAGCCAGTGTGACTCATTATATTCTTTCCCACTAGCCTCAGCTTCCCCTCAGCAGGCTTTTCTGGGTGCTTTACGAGCAATCCCGATGAGCCCACCCTGTATGCGATGCTATGTAAAGCTCGTCCCGACGGGGACTGCAACATCCACAGAGCAGGAAGCTTTGACAGACAGAGCCACGATGCTTACAGGGCTCTTTCCAAGCTCTTCACAGCCCCGCTATGAGCTTCGCAGTCACAAAAAGTTCTTCCAGCAAAGGATATGCTTTCCCTCTCCCCTTCCAGAAGAGACCAGGGGTCCCAGAGGCAGCCAAAAGTGGAGGATGCTGTTGGAGCCACATTGTCAAGGAGCTGGCAGGAGAACACGGAGCCTCACAGCTCGTCAAAGCCACATAAGCTGCACATATTTAGGAAAACTGATAGGAATTGGAAGTTGCAGCTTTGTTTAATAGGTGGGGAAGAACAGAAGGAAAATTTGGCACCCAGAAGGAATTCTGAAAGGGGAAATGCTTCCTCTGCACGGGAGCCTCTCTTAAGGGCTTTTTTCTGCTGTAGGTGAACCTCCTTTCACATCCCCTTTTAAAATACTTTGCTTTTATGTGATGCTCACAGATTTTAATGACATGTTTTGTGAATCTTGTAGCTTTTCTATTTGGGAGGTCGTCTTGTGCAATTTATCAGCTCCTGTGACTTCTCTACACTACAACCATTTTATTGTCACTTAAGGCCTACAAAGAGCTTCCAGCACACGCACCTACAGTTTGCAATGTATTATTATTCTTAGTAAAGGTACAGCATCTCCTGGTAGAAAGCAATAAATACTACAAGACCACCTCTTTACTGCATCAAAAAGAAAAGAGCTCTGTTTCTTGGCTGACATGGAGAAAATCATATACAATCCAGTCTGCCTTACTCAGCAACAACTGCTAAACACACCAGATTGTCATAGCAGTGATCGTGGAAAAAGATGAACACAATATGGAATGTCTGTTCTGTAAAGATCTGCTCAAAATGACGTGCACTTTTGGCTGCATCTGTTGCATTTTTGAGCTTTATTAAACAGTATTAATTATATATACTCCATTTCCTTAAGAAGAACCACAAAACTCTGTAGAAGCCTGATATTAAAATGCAAAATTTTCTTTTAAGATATTATTTTTTGGGGGAAAATCAAGTTAATGGGATTCCAGAGTCTGGCTTTGTTGGTTAGTTTAGGAATTTGAAATGCTCTTGTATTTTTACTTGATTTGAGGAAAAATAAGAACAGGGCATAGTACAAAGATGCTCTAAAATTCATCATAATATGAAAACATCAGAATGACCAAACTCAAGCTGTGAATGACACAAACCAGACCTAGGCACCACACCTCTGCTTGGATTTGAGAGCATTGCCGTTGGACATGTCCAATCTCTCAATGTCTGGCGTGTCGGCTAAAGTTTTTTACCCGGGATTTTTTAGTTTTGAGTGTAAAACACATTTTAAGAGAGACACTTGAAGTCTCTCTTAAGAACTTGCTGAGTTTTAGTGGTCTGGGAACACGGCTCAGGATTCAGTCTGATTTTCCCTTTGCAATGTGAAAAAGAACTTTTAAGACTGTGCTGGAAATGGGGATTGGGAGGATGGTGGTACCAGCATCACCACTGCTGAGCCTCCTTTATTTCTGCCTTAGATTTTCTGCTTAGAAAATGGGAGTGAGAGTATTATTTTTCCACCACAGAAGGATGCTGTCAGGATTAATTGATGACTTGACATCCCTCTTTTCAGCCTAAAGTGATTTAAAAAAGCAACTTCATAGCATTACGATGATGCTTCTCTATACAGTCAATGGCAATGTTCTTCAGAACCACCTTCTGCTGTTCAGGGATACTGTGAATTCAGCCTGAGTCCTTGAGCCTTGCCCAGTGCTGGAACTGGAAGGAGAGTGCATGGAGACCAGCTAAACTGGGTTTATTCCCGTTGGCTGCCGCATACGCCTATCCCTGACCAGTGATGGAAAGCAAATTTAAAAATTACAAAAGAAATAGCATAATTCGGCCCTTTACATTATTCAGTGCATAGTCAGCTTTTGAATTTGGGTGAAATTCAGTAAGAAACCCATATGGTCTTCTGTGATTGAAGTTTGATTTTTTAAGTATATATAAACTTATCATACATGGTGATAAACGCAGTTATTTCGGCTTTGGAGGAAGACACATATAGCTTTGCAATTAGAAAGTAGAAAAGTTGTGGAAAACAGACAGGACTTGCTCAAAAAAAGTAAAATAAAGGCAGTCTATTTAAATAAATATATCAAACTCCACATTTTAAGCAAGTTAATCAGTAACATAAAAGTACTAAACCAAGGCAGAAATTCTTAATAGTTGAGAAAATATTGCATAAAGTGTATGTAAAGCTGTGTCATGGCAATTCCTAAGGTGCTACAGATCCTGAAAGGGTTACAAATAAGCTCAGCTAAAAGCAATATTAAAAGAGTTGATCTTAATCTTCTTAGGACATTTAGCACAGGAGATTTCCAGTGGTAGAGAATCCCAAATTATGAGGGCACGCAGTAATATTTCACTTTTTTTACAGCACCTTAAATCCATGCAATTCAAAGTGGGTACATCTCCTTCTGCCTCCCCATTCCGTAAAATCAGCTGAATGGGAAACATCAATACTAAACCAGGTACGACATCTTCACAAGTTAAAGTTGTATTTTCATTTTTAAATTATTTTTTAGAGAGTGAAAAGACAGATTTCTGCCTGCCTGCAACTACTGCCAGAAAATGGCTGATAAGAGGCCACTGAAGCATCACTCATTATTTAGGAGGGTGGGCAGCAGTGGTGGAGACAGAGGGTTGGCGAGCCAAGAGACACCCAAGGAGGAGAGAAACGGAGAGAGGACATCAGTCATGGAAAGGCACGGCTGTGGCAAAGCACAGGGAAGGTGTCAGGGACAGGGATGGAGCACCCGTGAGCACAGAATCAATATTTAAGTGAAGAAAATTACATTTCTAAGACACAGACCTTGAAGAGGATGACAGCAACCCTTTAGTTTTGGGAAAGTGAAATAGCGAGGAGCCAGTTTCACAGCAAACAAGGATGGGCAACGTAGAGGGTATGAGAACCACAAGAAGAGAAGAAGAACAATTAAAAAATGCAAATATTCAAGTTGTAAACTAAAAAATGACGGCATATCCAAACCCAGGGAGGGGATAAATAATATATATATAGGATAAACAGAACCAAAAAAGGCTCCGGTAAAATGAGAGAATAGAGAAAAATCAGATTGTGAGATAGAAAGAAGCTGCAGACAGTATTGGAAAGTGCTATTGGTGATAAAGGTCAGAAAAATATCAATAAAAATATGAATTAGGAAGTAAAAGTAAAACTGGATGGTAACGAAAGGAGGAGAACCAAAGAGGAAGGGAATGAAGACAGCAAAGGCACGCAGCACCGTTAGCGGGGAAGCAGAGTGCAAAGAGGATGGAGAACAAAAGCACCATGGAGGAAAAGGTAGAAAACCTGCAAAATCCCTTGTAAAAGTTCCTATTTTTTAAAGAACGGTGGTGAAGAAATCTTGGGCAGTCGCTGCTGCTGAGAGGGGGCTGCGAGGCGAGAGCTGCACCTCTATCACACCCAGGAGCTGGAAGGCGCCTTTATCCCAGCACCGCTCTTTGTTTGGGTGATAACAGCAGGAACTTGAGGTTCGTTACTGTTTTGACTGATACGGTGCAGGCTTGGGGAGTGTGATGAAGGATGCCCCGGGCTGATAAGAGGCCTCGTGCGACGTCAGCCTCCTGGTGACCCTGCCTGTATCTGTCCAGGGCATTCTCAAGAAGCAAACAGCAGCACATCAATAAATAGTGAAGTCTTCGCGTGCACACTCTGCTGAACTAGAAGTAGAGCTCAATTTCATGTCTAAACCTAACCTAAAGAACAATATCAGGGATTTTTTTTTTCCACTGCATTATACGATTTACTGTATTACACTTTGATATTTTATGTTAAGTCTTGAGCTCAGCAAAATTTGAATATAGGTTTATTATAATCTAATAATGTTAGAAAGTAGCAGTGTAGTCACAAAAAAATAATCCTGGCCTTCAAAACAGAGAATTGCAGAGTCCTGGTCGTTTCCTGACACTGATTTCCCACGAGACAGCTCTGCCCAGGTTTCCTCATCTGCAAGATACAGACTTACAGGAGCTTTCATTTACAGAAATGTGGTGAGGATTGGAATCAGTAAATACTTCAAGATGATAATATTCTTCTTAAAGTAAGAGGACTCGTGTTGCAGGCTTGTTCAATATACCAAATTAAATACATTCTAGTATTTTTTTTTTCATGGAGGACAGAGGACTTTCCTAAATCAAATGACTTTAATATATTTTTTCTATGTTAAGATTGGGAAAAAAAGGGATAAAAAAAAAATTCTGATACAAAATTTCTAGTAATAATGCTCATGATAACAGCAAAAGAGGAAATATTACTGCTGAGAAAGAGCTGTAAGAAAAAGAAAGAGAGGCAACAGAAATAACTATGAAAATGTAAACGTGAAGGAAAAGTTAATTGCTTTCCATTTATTCAATTTATCACAATATTTTTCCATCTTTTTACGTTCCCAATATGAAGTAGAGGGGAACTGTAAATATGTAGTTAAGTCCAATGAGTTTCCTTCTTCAGCTGATGCACTTACAAAATGTCTCTGCTTTAATTGTGCCCCTAAACATTGTCTGGCATCATCAGCATCAAAAGCTACCACAATATCTAATAACCCTTCAGCTAACAGAAAATGGAGTCAAGTAGAAGGAAATGTATTTTGCCTAAGTGTCACTGAAAAAAGGTTCCTATAAAATAAATTTCAGCCTGCCGTTTGGAGGTCCAACAAGCAAAAACGGTCCTGATCCTTGTCTGTGCTTGCAAAACACCTCTGCAAGCCAAGGAATTAAAAAATGGCACTAGAGAGGCAAAAAGCAGCCAAACAGTACTGGCAAATAGAGTGTTTTATTTTCTATTATAGCCCGTGACGTATTTACAGTGAAGGCTGTGTATTTTTCCTTCTGATTTTTTTTCAACTTGCTGGCCTGAGAAAAATGGGTGGCATTTTGCTTTACGCTGGAAAAGCATTTTCTCCTATCTGGCGTTATCTAGAAGAGATTCATAAAAAAAAGAACCTTGAGAGTTTATTGTTTAGATTCTTCTTCTTCTCCCCTCACAATTCATGAAGAAAAAACTCAAAATAAAATATTGTGCGTTCCCTAACCAAAGAAACCTCAGGATCAGCATCAGTCATTGAGCCTCCTGCTTATTTCCCAAAGAGAGATTAACCTTTGAAGACAAAGACCGGCGTTTGGTCTCAGTTACCTTGCTCTAAAAATCAATGAGCTTTTATTCAGATGCCTTTTCATTTCTTTTACTCCAGCTTAGAGGACGTAGCTTTTCACAAACATAGCATTGAGGTAAAAAGAACATTTCAGTTGAATTTGCAACACAACTCAGGAACTGCTATGGGCTACCCCCAAGTAGTTTCTTTAAAATAAAATTAATTAATGTTCACTTCTTTCTGTGTTCCAAAGGTAAAAAAACAAATGGTTTCCTGCTGTCAAGAGTGAAGATAAAATAAACTGAGCGATCCTGACAGCCCTGATAACCATAAAAGATATTTCCTATTGTAGTTGAACATACTAGAAAAAAGTTTTGTCATGGTAATAGATAGTATGAATATGATAATACGTGGATAAGAATCTACTCATGTGGTTCCTTGGAAGAACAGAAGAGAAGTAAATACAAATTATTAGATAAAAACTACATCAGCACACACTGCCTGGGAATGGCAGTCCCACCACACAGGACCCTGTGGCCTCTCGGATGTCCATGGTGCACCCACCACCAAACTACAACTCCTGAGTACTCGACAGATACTCCACCTCAGTCAAAAAGTAAATCCTGGTCCTTACTGAGTAATACTTGGCAGGAATTAACTCTTACCCAAGATAACTCATCCTTTTTGGATTTGTGAATCTGTCAACTTCAAGGATAAAGCTCCTAAGCAGAAAAACTTTCCTGGCACCAAGACCAAGGCTTGAAACTTACTAATCAACAAGATTAAATTAACTACAAATCTTGCTGCTTTCAGAACTAGAAATGAACACTTTTCATGGAGATTTTTGCACAAACACAACTGAGAAAAAGCAGAAGTTAGAGGACAAATGGAGGAAAAAAGGGTGAAAACATGGAGCAAAGGAAAAGAGAGTCAAAAACAGTGGCAAGATGATGATGCTAATTGAAAGGAGCTTTGAAGGAAGATACATAACCTTCCCATTACGGATGAAAGTAAGAAGGAATATTAGATCATTCGCTTATGAACTATTTAATTTTTGTCTCTTGGAGGTTATTTGCATACTTGGGTTGGGTGATTACAAAGGGGGCTGGTCGCAAGTGTGCTAAGTTTGACCTGGACTTCTTACAAAACATCTCCTGTCCTTGTTTATGAGGTTTCCCAAGGCTGAACTTATCTTGGATTACTGTCTTCTAGAAAAATTCTGCCAAAAATTTTCCACAATATCCAAAGAACAAGATTTTTTTAAAAAAATACTACCTCATTATACTTCAAGCCATATTTTGTATATATTAAATTTCAAAAAATGCCCTCTTTTTAAAGTATTTGAACCTCTTTTTCTTTAAAATCAAGAACTGAATATTTAGATCCATTTGATTTTGAGCCAAAGATACACTTTTTGTTGCACATATTGGAAGTCCTCCTAAAAATGTAACCAAGTATTTGAAAATTTTCTTCTTGTCCCTGATCACTGAATGGTCCACATATCTTGGTCAGGCTAAAGTTGAGCAAGACAGTCCTACTGCCATAGGTCCCGCTCCTAAAACCCCAGGCAGGATCTAACATCCGAGTTGAAAACACAGATATTGCCTTCACTTTCAATTCCTCTGCTGCACTCAGAATAAAGTTATGGGACTATGAAGAATAAAGAACTGAATTATATTAATTGAAAGTAAAGACCAACAAGAAAATAGAAGATTTGGTTAAATAAGAAAAGCAGTAGAAGGGACAGGCTGAAAAGGCAGAAAGGGGTAACGGTAACGTGTGCTTTTCTAGTTTGACTAAAATAAAGAATAAAGCAAAGAGGACAAACAAACTGATCCATATGACCAGCTATGCAAGTATGGCAAGGAAATAGTGAACAGAGTGAAGACGCAAAGGAGACAGGGAAAAGATAAAACACAAGACCAGTTCATGTGGGAGAAAATTTGAAACCAGTATACAAGACGAAGAGGACAACACAGGTTGGACAATGGGGCTTAAGAGGAAACACGGACCAATGCGTTGAGGAAGGTCCCTTGCACAGGCAGGATGACTGAAACAACGGCAACGGAGAAGGGTTGGGAAACGAGAAAAATGAGATGTAAATGTGCTGCATAGGGAGGAGACACCTGGGAAACTGAGCATAGCAAAGATGAAAGGAAGAAGTTTGAAAGAGAAAGGCCAAGGCCAGCTTGGGTGAATGGAGCAGAAAGAGATTGCTTTGATGGCAAAAAGTGGAAGAATATAAGCCCCCTTCTTTCAAGGCCTCGAGAAAAATTCTCAGTCCCACCTTTTCACGTGTGTTTCTGCTCAAAGACTTGGGTTTAACGGTTGAACCAGAGAATAAAGACATCATAAAACGAGTCTCTCATCATGGAAAAAGGAAGAGGCAAGCTTACTGGAACTTGTACAGCAAACTGATACTTATATTCCAAATTTAAGTAATCTTTAAACGTTCACGTGATGTAGCTGTAGCCTTACCTTAACTCAAAGCCAGTTTTTCAACCAAAGCTTCAGAGGACAGCACGAAAGCGGCTGCCCTACGAGCATCCAGGTAGCACAGAGGGAGTGGAGAAGGAAGCTGGGATTGTTCAGCCTAGAGAAAAGAAAACTCCAGGGAGACCTTAGAGCAGCCTCCCAGTACTGAAAGGGGGCTACAGGAAAGCTGGGGAGGGGCTCTTGATCAGGGAATGCAGGGATAGGACGAGGGGGAATGGTTTCCAGCTGAAAGAAGGGAGATTTAGCTTAGCTACTAGAAAATAATGTTTTCCTGTGAGGGTGGGGAGGCCCTGGCCCAGGTTGCCCAGAGCAGTGGTGGCTGCCCCATCCCTCGAGGTGTTTAAAGGCCAGGTTGGATGGGGCTTTGAGCCACCTGATCCACTGCAAGGTGTCCCTGCCCATGGCAGGGGGTTAGAATTGGATGGGCTTTGAGGTCCCTTCCAACCCAAACAATTCTATGAAAACAGGTTAGACAACGCCCTCAGACACAGGGTGTGAACTTTGGAGTTGTCCTTATGTGGGCACAGAAGATGGACTAGATGAGCCTTGTGGGTTGCTTCCAACTCAGGTCGTTCTATGATTCTATGACCAGAGTGCACAACCAGCCTGTGGAGCAGAAAACCACTCACATGGCTTTAATTTTGCTTTTGTTACAGGTTTTTACAATCTGATGCAACGGTTTACTACTTGCACCCCAACTAAGACGTTGCTTCAACCTTGACTTTACAGGAATGGAAAAAGGGTTTACACTAAATTGCTCTAAACTACACAAGAAGCAGAATTGGGCCATGGAGCTTAAATACTTGGTAGAAGCGAAAAGTGTATTGGGGGAAGCAGTGAGTAAAAAACTGTTTTATTTTAATATGATTCTTTTTCAGCCTATTAAGTTCTCTGGTATCAGAACGAAGTCTGCTAAAAGTTAGTAAATAGAGGCTTTCGGGAGAGCTTTATTAAATCACTTCTGACTTATCAAGTTAAAACTCCCACTCAGATATCTTAATAAAACTTCCAGAGAATATATTTAATTTTCCTGGAAATCAGAAGCTAACTACTAAGGACAGCATTACTGTCTGCTACACCGAGCAGCTTCTGCAAACAGAATATTTACCAACAACTTGGATTTAGTTCTCTAAAGTTTCAGTTTCTGAAGGTCAAATAACTATGTAACTGCTTAATAAAGAAGCAAAGAAGTACCTCTAAGTATCTCCAAGCTCTGATGGGCTTATATTCTGCTCCTTAGGTGAGGTATTAGCAAAGCTTATTTATTTTCATTTCCAAGGCTTTTATTTGCTCATTCCCTTGTGGTAAAGCTGATTTCCATGATGATTCCCTTCTTAATTTTAATACCCTTTTTACTCATCATATAGACATAAGAATTTTCCATAAAATAATGAAACCCTTCCAAAGGAAATGAAGACAACTAGGAGAGGAAAGTAAACTACAGCATACTTTCTTTTTTCAATTAATTGATCCTCTGTCATATGCATATATGAAAGATTTTTTTTAATGAAAGGAAAATAAGGTTAATTAACATAAAACCCCTCACTCCTTGAGATGTTGAATTTTGTATTTTATCCATGCTGCCTTAAGTGCCTTGATTTCCCAGTAATGACCTAGTTCTCCTAATGAGTAACATTAACCCCTGGCTGTAGCTGTCCAGGACTTAATTGTCAACTGGAGCTGAAATAGGAGAGTTTGCCGATCAGCAGGTATGTGGTATATTAAGTCATGTCATTTCAGACCCTAATAAATAAATCTGTTGCTAAGGCAACAGGAACATCAGCTGTATCACTTTTTTCTTCTTCCCTCCCCCTCCCCTTTTAAAGGAAACTGCCTTCCACACCGAGCTTTTAAAAAAGGAAATTAACTACATCTAACTGTAATTAGAAGAAACATCGTTTCTCATCTCAGAAACAGATCTACATTAATAAAAAAAAAGGCATTCAAAAAGAGAACTGCTTTCTACTGTGACCAGGGTAACTGAAATGATTTCCTTCAACCGAGGGAATGCAATTTGAAGTATACATCTGAGTGAGAGCGGATCATAAAGTATTTTAGCTCTTTGTATTTCTGAGATAGTTCCCCTCTCCTTTCGCACACTGCTGATGCCAAGTGAGCAAACTGCTTCGACTGTTAATCAGGAGCCCAGGCAACTGAAACCATAAGAGAAAAACACCACTCAAAGCCTAACACCTTCTCTACCTTCTTTCAATCTGATTGGCAGAAATGCAATCTTTTGGAAAGCTAAAAAATACCTAATTTCTAGCTCAGCACCTTCACCAATGACAATTTAAGTAGAATCACAGAATCACAGAATGGTTTGGGTTGGAAGGGACCTCAAAGCCCAGACAGTTCCACACCCTGCCATGGGCAGGGACACCTCCCACTGGATCAGAGGGCTCCAAGCCCCATCCAACCTGGCCTTGAGCACCTCCAGGGATGGGGCAGCCACCACTGCTCTGGGCACCCTGGGCCAGGGCCTCCCCACCCTCACAGGAAAACATTTCTCCCTGAGATCTAATTTAAATCTCCCCTCTTTCAGCTGAAAACCATTCCCCTTGTCCTGCCCCTGCAGTCCTTGATCAAGAGCCCCTCCCCAGCTTTCCTGGAGCCCCTTTCAGTCCTGGGAGCTGCTCTAAGGTCTCCCCAGAGCCTTCTCTCCTCCAGGCCAAACAACCCCAACTTTCCCAGTCTGGCCTTGTACGGGAGGTGCTCCAGCCCTCGGATCACCTCCATGGCCTCCTCTGGACTCTCTCCAACAGATCCATATACATACTCGATTTAAACACAGATGCTGTTGGTCCCTCCTATCCCGTGGAGGCATTTACCTCTTTCTTGCATGGGAAAAGGAAGAGGAAGTTGAGGCAACACCAATGCATCTCCAAAGGGACACGTGATTTCATGAGTAAAAGCTGATAACTCTCTGTCTCAGTTTCTCTGCTTCTAAGATCGGATCCTAAATGCTCCTTTTTGGGATTAACAAATACAAGGTTTCAGAGAAAGGCAAAGCATTTCCAGAAAGATCATTGGGAAAGAAGATCTTGGTACTCCGTACTTTTGTTTGGGGATGATGCGCTGCTCAGGTGCCTCAGAGCCTCACAGGTGAATGTCAGAGTCATTAATTCCTGCCATTTTACCATGGGATGAAACGTTTGTCTAAAAATTTTCGAAACTGACAGTTTCACATTTAGTTTATGACTACAGGACAGTTCTGAATCTTTAATTACCCACATCTCAATCAGAGATCAGGTAGGAAGGTAATCTGAAGAGAGTTTGTAACAAATCATTGCTCTTGGAATACTTTCTATAGGCTCTGCTCAAACTGCTCCTCAAAATTATATCTGGCTTTTTAGCTGAAGAATAAGAGCATCTCTTTTTCCTTTAACAAAATTCGCGATATTTTCTCCTGTGGACTGTCAACTTCTCATAGCACTTTGAGAGAACGTTTTCAAGAAAGACGGGAAACATGACACTGAGATGTCCATTATAGGAGAACTTTCACATCTGAGAAGTCTTCCCTATATGCTCATCATTTCTACAAGCTCTTAAAACCAGTGACCAAGGAATAGTGCGTTTTCCACCAGAAGGGGTCAATATACCAAATCCCTGGCTGTGGGAAGAAATTTCAAGGTTAGACTTCACCGACGAATGAGCAACAGAAGGAGAACGGATAGTTCTGAACTGCCCTTCTAGTTAACATTTAAATCCGAACTCCTCAGAGTATTTCATTAATTTCCTTATTTGCTACTTATAAAAATCTAATATTTGCTCTCAAACTTGCGTGAAAGTGAAGTTGGACTATTTTTTTGTTCAAGAAATGAGGGTGCAGCTTCTGCTTAATCAGATGTCTCTGTGCACTTTCACGGCACAGGTTCATTCACCACGTGTCACTTTTATTGCAGTCCTGGTGAACACTGTTTTCTTTGCAAGTATTACATGGCTTTGCTTAGACACTGCTAAAAAGTTTCCATTTTGAAATTGTTATTTTACATCCTATGGGCTTTTTATCATATCTGCTGCCTTTTAGTTAAGGCTGTACAAACACCTGCATTTTAAGCTTGTGTTTTCAGCCTGTCTTATCTACTCATCACTTTCACCTTTTCGGATTAAATGTGCCAGAATCAGTTGCTTTTCAAAGATGAGGTTTCCCCGCAGGAACTCACTCTGCATTCAGCATGGATCTAGAGCCAAACTCTCCACTGCTTTCCCACGCAAAGGGGCAGAACAGACCCAGACAGCTATGACTTCCCTGAAATAGGGGACCTACTTTCCTTTGACAACACACAACCTCTGCTCTCCATACATGACTCTGTGAGTGGCCACCTGGCAGTTTTGAATTCTGAATTCAAAGGCAAAGAGTAACTACACAAATTCCCGATCACACAGCCAAGATGAAGAGGAACAAGGTGCTGCTATTAAAAAATGCCTTTCCAGGCTCCTCTCCCTCACAGCTTGCAGAGGACTCGTGCTCAGCCGATTGATAAGAGCTGTCCCATCACAACACTGACTGCACGACCCGAGACATCTTCCCAGGACCTGCTGCTGAGTGTGGGCACCCGTCCACCCCAGTGGGCAACCACGTTAGTACAGCACACGGTAATGACAAAGCAACCTTTCCTCCATGGATTAATTTCTTCAGCTCTTTGACTTTGTGACATTTTACATTAAAAACAAGCAACAACGCTATCTCTGTACGCAACATTTTCCTTAGACCAGAAATATTCAGATAAGTTTTGAAATCTAGATTATTTTTTTTCTTCTGAATCTCCTCATCACGACCTCCACCACCGTTCCTCCTGCTCCTGTATCTCCTGCCCCACGTTCTTCCCCATGCTCTCATCACATGCTGGTATGTATGACACGAGATAATTGGTTTATCTCATCTTCCACGTGAATTGATAGTGGCTATTTGTTTGCATGCGTGTGTAAATTCTTGCAGATTCCCCGTGTGATCTTTTATCACGTCTGTACAATTGGGGGAAGGAGAATTGATTTCTGACAACTTTCTCTTATCAAGTCTTCAATTGCTGAGATGATACAGCGCACACAA
>JAUMJM010000027.1:2860000-2882500 GCA_033558235.1 Neomorphus geoffroyi
CGGCACATGCATCAACAGTGAGAACAAAACTATTTGCCTAAGATGAAGCAAACATCCCTGGGAAGTAAAAAGACAGTTCTGCCAGAAAATTTTTGCCATTTTCTCCAGGACTATAGCCAAGATGATTGGTAGCAAACGCGAAACACAGCAGTGTTCTACCTAACATGAGTCTTGCCTACATCTAGACCGAGCCCTGCAAGTTGCTTCATCGCAGGTCAATGAAATGTAACAAAGAAACACTGTTCATGGCCTAATAGCATGCGCCAAACACGTACCGTGATATGGAAGTGGGTCTTCTTACTCAACTATCCTTGCCTGATTTCTGTAACCATAGAAAGGTTTGGGTCGGAAGGGACCTTAAACACACCCAGGAGAAAACGATTTGAGTTGTACACACCCATTCAGGGGATAAAAGCAAGCACTCTCATGTTTTTTCACAGGTGTGAGGAGTGAACATTAAGGTGGGGAAACTGAGGCAGAGCTGCTTATGACCTTTCTGAGCTACCACAGACAATATTAGACACCACTGGCTCTTCTGTCTGATGTCCATGCTGCAGAAAATCCCTTCCCAGTAGCAGGATGCGTTTGCACAGTTACATTGAGGCCACTGAACTTGGTTTTGTAATACATGAAATGTAACCTTTTATGCAGAGCTGGTTTTAGTGTTTGATTTGAAGTACTAACGAATAACAGCCCTTGCCCAGAAAACACTCAAGTGAAGCTCCTTCATTCAAATATGACTCTTCTAAATTAACACGGAGAAGAGTACGTGCACGGGCACCACAGGATCCTCACTCTAAATGCCTGTCTGTACCTCAAGTTAATTTACCCAAATCTTATTTACTTGCATGCCTTTCAGTGTGATCACGGTTCTCCCAGATAAGTAGAGACATTTAAATTTTCCGTTTCCCTTTAATTTCCAAATGTTTACACACTATAGCCTGTTTATTGAACTGTTTACTAAAGCCAACACTTGCTCCACTTCATCAACCTCCTTCACAGTTCTTCAGAGCTTTACTCCATCACAACTCATTTCTGGGCTGTGAACAAACCACTCCCTTCTCTCACTGTCAAAACAAATATTCCTAAACACAAGAATCATCCACTTCACCCTGCAGTGGAGCACATTTAAATGCAAACAGGCCCTTTTACTTCAAAATCCCTACCAAAATAAAAACACACACGCAGACACTATGCGAGCATTACTGCAGTTGTACTCGACTATTTTTTTGAGGATTTTTCTTCAAACTCCTAAATGTCCTTTCCTAAGACATTCACTGTGCAACTACTCTATGTAACGTCTATTCCTTGGTTTGGCTTTTTGTCCCTTGGACTGTTATTGTCCTGTTTACGTACTCTAAGCTGCTTTTTCAAGCCACTGACCAAACCACCTACAAGATCTACCTTTTATCCACTGCTCGCCATCACACGTTGGAGCTGCTCTGTAGACACAACCAGCAAAAGTTCAGTCACGTTCAACGTAGAATTATAAAATGGTTTGGGCTGGAAGGGACCTTGAAGAACACCCAGTTCCAATTCCCCTGCCATAGGCAGGGACATCAACAACAGCCCCACCCAAATCCATTACCTATGTTACAAACAAGTTCCCAAATGAGCCTGAGTTAAACCATTCCCACCTCAGCGATTTCCCCACCCTCAGATTCTCAGAGCACAAAAGCATAAATTCGGTGTGGCTTTTAACAGTGTATTCAGCATTTTGACAGTCTAAACTGAATTATAGACCTAAAACTGGCTGGTGGTGGCTCCTCTGAAGTACAGACACATCCCCATGAGGATATACTTATATATATTTACACATGGGAAAAGCTGAAAGAGAAATAGGTTAAGGGATTTGCTCTAAACCACCAAGACTGTTACTGAACTGAGAGGACTGATTTACCCACCCAAATTTAAGAAACAGATTTTGAAAAACCCTTGCTGTTAAGAAGAATTGCTTGACGTGAGAGGTCAGACTACCTAGGCAGGCTGTATCCCCTTGCCTGTCTTCAATCTCCCAGCCAATCACTCACTCAATGCACCATTGCTATTTCTGAAAAAGTTTTCTTCTGACTTCTCAGCCCTTATAAATCTGATCTGTCATTGCAGTATTTCTAATAATATTAGATAAAACTTCACCGATCTCTCTCTGGAATAAACTATTTAATATCTTTTATTTAAGACATGTGTGTGCAATCAATTCCATGGTATTTACTTGTATTACACACACAGTATTCATCATCTTGACAATTTTTTTAAAAGTTTTAGAACACCATTTCACTTAACAGTTTAAAAAGAAAAAGAAGAGATTTAGTTGATGGTTAACTTTGGAACAAGTTATCTGCATTAACTTCCCTTGTTTTGGCATAAAGTAGTTCTGTATACTTTACTAACAACAGTGGAGACATGATAAAGGATGTAGGCAGAGCGCCATAAACAGCTCTCACTGCAACCCTCGGCGTTCGTGTAAAGGCATTAATTTTTAGGAGTTTGGTTGGAAGACGTCTCTGTGCTCAGCCACTTGGCTTTTACTAAATACAACCTTGTACAAAATATTGTACCTGAATATAACAATTTTAACTGTGGAAAGACCATTGTAAATCATATGTAGTACAAACTTGTCCACATGATTGGAATGATATAATGGATACTGTAGTCCCTAACCACTAGCTAATGTTCTTTATGACACTTAAATAAATGACCTGAAAATAAACTAATAACAACACGAAACCTTCTGAACCTGTTCATGTGCATTTCCCAAATGCGAGCTCGAGAAAGACAATGTCTAGTTAGCACATTTTTTGTGTTTACATTTTCTCCAGAACATTTTTGCTGCAGCTATTCTATTTTTCCTCTTCCAAACTCACATTAATTCTTCTTTTCTGCCACGTTCCAGACAGAGTCATCTTTCCATCCAGTACCTGCCCAGATCTCAGTCATTTATAAACATCAAGAGCTTGAAGGACTTCTACACCACCATCCAGAAGTCTGTAACCTGGAGAAAAACCAAGTGCAGTGTTTTATTTGGAGCCAGTATCTACTCCCACAAAGATCATCAGAGTTTTTAAAATCCTTGTCTAAATTTCAGAAGACGCAGCGTCAGAGAGACTGAGTACGTTTTGGGAGAGCTGGAGCAGGAACAGACAGGGGCTTAAAAGATTACATACAATGAAGAAAGTTTTTACAGTAAGGGTGGTGAAACACTGGCACAGGTCGCCCAGAAAGGTGGTAGGAGCCCCATCCCCGGGCACACTCAAAGTCAGGTGGGATGGGGCTCTGACCAACCTGATGGAGTTGAAGATGTCCCTGCCCATCGCAGAGGGTTGGACCAGATGGCCTTTAAAGGTCTCTTCCAACCCAAACCATCCTATGACTCTATGACACTAAAAAACAACCTAGAGAGCTCCCACGGTTACGATGCACCCCAGACATTTCAGAAAAATGCCATATGATTCTGGTTTCAATATGGGAGAAGGATCACGTTGTTGCTGTTAACTTGTGGTACTGGAACTGGGTACACATGAAACTTTCCAGGAAAAGTTATCACCAATGCATACAAATATTAACACTTTAAACAGATTCCAAAAGGTACTGTCCCTTATATTAAAAAAAAACCCACAGAAATGTTTTATTTTTATGCATAACATATATATTTAAACATTCAAAGTTCAGAACAAACAGTGAGAAGCTCAGATATCTAATTTTAGTCTCACTACTTGCTTTCAAAACTTTCAAACTGATTTTTTTTATTTATTCAGATTTTTCAGAATCCCTGACACATTTAACAGCCAATTTTAAAACTTTATGAAGACTTGAAAGAGTAAGCCTTGAAAACTTTCCCTTTATGCATACTGAGTACAGATGTTTAGTTAAAAAGATGGGTTAAAAATTAAACTAAGTTTGTATATAATAAAAATTCCATATACTAAAAGTCAGAGTTTCATTTTAAATTTTTGCCATTTTGAATAAAGATTTTTTTTTCAACTCCCCAATCTATATATTATATATTTTCTTCTCATTTATGCCATGAAAACCCTGCTCTAGGAAAACCATGTACTTCTCCTTGAAGCAGACAAAGTGTTTTCCGCAGCCCTTTCATAACATGGTGCCACGATACATCGTATGTGTTTACTCACAGCACTTAATTTGCCCCGATAACAAATTGTTTATGGGAAACGGTTTCTTTTTGTGGCACCAAGAGTCACTTTGTGCCCCGTTTTATTAAAAACAACACCAAAAAAAAAAGGATGGAAGGGCCATGATGTCACTGCTCAATGAATAGAAACCACATCAGAAAGACTAACGGGAGTGCTGGTTTAGGTTAGATTGAATTATACAGGCAAGCTCCGCGTGTTGTACGCTGGTTTGAATAGTAGCTCTCCAGAAGCAAAGATAATTTGTAAGAATGGATATAAGCTAAAAAAAATAATAATTTGAATTCATAAAAACTGGCTCTTCCGTAACTGTAGTCACATTTGGAAGTAAAGATAGTTCTGAAAGTGCAATAGATTTATTTTTTTTAACTACATTGCCATTAAAAAGGTAAAAAATAATAAGATAGTCATGATCGTGTATTATAGATTTGAAACTTTCTCCCAGCCTTGGAGCTGGAGCCTACATATTTCAGAGCTGCCGCGTTTCCTTTGTCACTGAGGCACCATCACGGCATAACTTACACTTCAACAAACTCATGGTCTGAGAAATTCCTTTGTTTTTGTTTAAATGCAGTCACCGATGCATCTTTGCTAACTGTAGTGGTTTTAGTAGAATTTATGTGACCTAAAAACCTACATAAGTTCATAGAGAGCTTCTGTGATTCTAATACTTGCCATGGTTGCCATGGATAGTCATTTTAGTCACTTGCAAAAATTAGGGAAATTCCACTTTTGCACTTTCCTTCTTTCTTTCTGCTTCCCTGAATTTATCCCATGCCTATGATGAATCTGTTCCCAAAATCACCACAAATTTGTGCAAAACTACACAACCACGCACACAAATTACTGGTCAAGCACTTTACAAATTCCAAGGCTGCGTAGGTATCATTGAGCTTTTCCAAAAGTCAGAATTTTGCCCATCCTGTTATAAGGAAAGTCATGAAAGTAATTCTTGGAGGCCAAACTAGAACAGACAGCAACTCCATTAGCGGGGTTTATATGTATATATAAATTCATATATTTATATCTTTCATATTTAGTGTTACAAACCACTTGATAGCAGCAACTGTTTTAAGATGAAAGAGGGGATGAGAGATTAGGAAGAAATTTTCTACTGTGAGGGTGAGGAGGCCCTGGCCCAGGGTGCCCAGAGCAGTGGTGGCTGCCCCATCCCTGGAGGTGTTCAAGGCCAGGTTGGATGGGGCTTGGAGCCCCCTGATCCAGTGGGAGGTGTCCCTGCCCATGGCAGGGGGTGGGACTGGATGGGCTTTGAGGTCCCTTCCGACCCAAACCATTCTATGATTATATGAAATGACAAAATTGGGAGACTAGTCTCAATTCAATGATTTTTATTCTTAATTTTTTCCTTAATTTTTTTCCCTTGCAACTTACTGTCACATTTTGCTCTGCAGCAAGACAGAGTTGCTGAGTGTGGTCTAATGTCCCAAAGTTGAGCTGCAGTTCAAACCTAAAGGCTCAAAAGAAGATTCCCAATATTTAGGGAATTTGATACTAGGGTTTATTGAAGTTGTCACATATTTTCAGGGATCTAATTTCACTTTCTGATCTTTAGAAATGGTTGTAACTCTTCATTCAGAAGAGGGAAGAGATTACTTGTCAGCAGTAATCTCTAACACAGATAATGCCATATAAATATTAGGGGCTTATAAGCATGGACAAGGATTAGGAGCAAAGAGAGAGAACAGAAAGAAAACTGAACAGAGCCAAGATTAAGCACTGGGAAGGGCACAGCAAGAATAAAAATACAAGGTCTGTGTCTGAGCTTGTTTTCCTACTGTAGAACATATATTTTCCTGAGAAGAATAAGTAGGGTTTAAATAGATTTCTCTCTTTGTGAACTGCAAGATATAGAGGTATGGAAATATTATTTGAGATCATTTTCTGCTGTCATTATCTTCCCTCATCTTCCTTCTTCCACAACTCAGAAGCAATACAGAATAGACTCTGGGAATTACTGAGGTTGGAAGCTGGGTTTGACGCAAGTGGTAACTTGGTCCGTTGGCGTAAGGAAGGAAGATGAGACAGACACGAGAGGAAAGATGTAAAGAAAGCAGAAGAGAAATAGGATAATTCTCAGATCACTCAATCCGTAACTCCCACTTATTTTTTCTCGATAATTTCTTAGCAAAATCCCTTAATATCATAGAATCATAGAACGGTTTGCGTCGGAAGGGACCTTAAAGATCACTCAGTTCCAACCCCCTGCCATGGGCAGGGACACCTCCCACTGGATCAGGGGGCTCCAAGTCCCATCCAACCTGGCCTTGAACATCTCCAGGGATGGGGCAGCCAGAGCTTCCCTGGGCAGCCTGGGCCAGGGCCTCCCCACCCTCACAGGGAAACATTTCTTCCTAAGATCTCATCACAATCTCCCCTCTTTCAGCTTAAGCCTGTGTCCCCTCACCCTATCCCTGCACTCCCCAATAAAAAGCTAGATAATACCCAGCATCCAGATTTGATACTGCCAAAAATTCCCACTTTCACTTCGTATTTACACTTCTCTTTCCAATATAGTCTCATTCTGATTCAACAACACTCATATCATTTATTCTCTAAGATGCCGTATCAGCACCTCAGTATAAGGAGGATGGTGAAACTGATCTCTGACTTTCCCCTCAGCATTATATTTGAATTTGTAACATCAAGATTACTGCTTAAGATGCACGGTAAAACGTATGTGCTAGATGACCAGGGTTTTAACTAAAGCAATTCTTGTTCCCTCAAATACATTAAAAAGTACCACTTTTTGAAACACGAGCCTGAAGTGAAACTATGCAAAACAGGTAAAACTACTCCAAAACAAACATATCCCCAAAAGTCTAAGCTTTCCTGGTTTTGAATCTTCTGTGCTGCTGCTCTTGCTGGACATCATTTCAGCCAAAAGCACGTCTAGTCTAATCCAGTACTTGTGGGTTTATTCCAGTTTGTTACATATTTACTCCTGACAAAGAACTTCAACAACATATTAAGGGCTTTAAGTCAGCAAAAACCATATCAGATAGTGATTACTCTGCATTTTAATACTGGAAAGGAGAGTCTGCACCCACTGAAGACAAAGGCAAAGCTCTCTTTGACTTCACGAGAAACAGAGTTTGACCCTAAATGTATCATTTCCGAATTCACATCTTCAATTCCCTGAAATCCTTTAACACGAAATGTAAGAATCTGCGCAGTTACAATTTCTAAGAACATTATTCTCAACAAATGAAACAGTGATAATTTAATAAGTCTTCAGAAAGATGGTAATGAACTACAATACATATTTTATAACACAGATGAAAATAACTTATGCATTATTTTGCTCAAGATATGAAAACATGAAATAATTGATAGTTCAGGGCAAAAAAGGTAATTTTCTCTGTAATTAATCATGACTGCGTAGATCTGCTACAGTGACAGTGCAAGGTAACAGATACACTTTTGGAGCATGAAAAGTCACCTTCATAACAACTGTCAGAAATTTAGGAATTGTGGACTTAAGTTCTGCTTGTGCAAAAGTTCAAAAGAATGAATTACACTATGGGGAAAAAAGTTAGCCTTCTGAGAACTGCAAGGCTTTTTAAGGTTCTTTAGGATCCTAAAGGATTGGTCATGTTTATTAGTGCTTACTTAAACAGAAAAACACCAGCTCAGCTTTCGAGTGCTTATTTAGAAAATGCAAATTTCACATATAGCTCCAAAGCTTGCTAAACAGAACTGGAAATGGGTGTTTGAAAGCTGATATCACACCTTAAATCATCCTTTTTTTTTTTTTTTTTTTAATTAAAACTAATACTAGGGTCCTGTAACATGTAATTTCCTGTTTTGTGGAAATACTTCTAATCAGGATATAGAGGATGGGTGTCCCCTTTAAACAGGCTGTTTTGTAGCATACGCAATGCAGAAGGGAGTGCTATCATAACACTTCAATAGTTAAGGGACTTTATGAGAAAAATACTTCCAAATGTTTCCTAAAACCTTCCAAACCACACCAAAGAACATTATCGTAATATTATGTTTCCCTATGGCCTCCAATATTTAAGCTCGAAATGATACTTGGATGAAAAATATAAGTTCATGTAATGTATAAATAGTTCCTAGAAGAAAAGTTGCCTTAAAAATCACTCTGTATAGATGTCAGATATTTTACATTTTCAATAGGCTTTCTATATTAATTGAACAAGTGGTACACTAGTGCTTTGGGCTGCATGTGAAGAGGCTGTAGTTGAAAACTGAACAGTCACCGTGTGATCTTACTCATAGCAAACACTGAAAACAATAACTGTCCTAAACGATTACATATCAAGTTACCCTTAATAGATATCCATATTTCTTGCGCAGTATACATAATCCATATAAACTGTATACCATATATCAATAACATATTCCAGCGAATCCACCATCAAAGACTTCATTTATAGTAGGTTTTCATTTGACTCGGGGTTGCAATGTTCTGTGCAAGCATAAGCTCACCATTTCAGTGACTGTGCCAGCAAGCTGCTTTTTGGCAGATTATTGGCAGTACGTATTGGCAACAAACTAGTGCAACTAAGCCCTTCTTATAACTCACAGGTAAATAATGATTTTAATAAATTTATGTAAAATGTTCCACTTGTCGACATCTGGTTTTGATAATTCACTCAACTGCACAAATGCAAACTTCTGTGTGTTTCTCAGGGAAAACACATATTTCACTTCAATTATTTAACACTTTCTCAGGTACTCTAAGAAATAAACAAGCAATGGAGCCTTCTTTCACTCAAAGGTTTCACTGAAGAAAGTTTTATGTGAAAAAGCTAGAGAAAATAACTAAAAATAATAATTGCACGCACACAAAAATTCTAAAACGCATTTTGCCATTAATATAACATTCAAATAATAATCATAGAGTCACAGAATGGTTGAAAGGGACTTCAAAGATTCAGTTCCAACCCCCTGCCACGGGCAAGGACACCTTCCACTGGATCAGAATGATCCAACCTAATCCAGCCTGGCCTTGAACACCTCCAGGGATGGGGCGGCCACCACTTCTCCGGACAACCTGTGCCAGGGCCTCCCCAGCCTCACGGCAAATAATTTCTTCCTAGGATCTAATCTAAATCTACCCTTTCCAGCTTAAAACCATTCCCCCTCGTCCCATCCCTGCACTCCCTGATCATGAGCCCATCCCCAGCTTTCCTTCAGGCCACCTTTCAGTACTGGGAGGCTGCTCTAAGGTCTCCCTGAAGGCAGCATGTGAGAACTTCAAGGGAGAAGACGAAATCAAAAAAAAAGCCTTTAATGACACCAACGGGAAGGTCCTCCAGTTCTTCCCTCTCTCTGTGTCCAAGCCACTGGTTCTCGGGATAATGATTCCCTGACTCGCCACGCTCTGTCTGGTGATGCCTACTGCCAGCTGCCCCCATGTTCCTAAAGTCCCCCAAACCCAAGTGCTGGGAGCAACACGTTGAGCTTGCTGAACACGTAATCATAACTATGGGAAGCGATGTAATTTACAAGGGTTTACATAGCAAATGCCCATGCCCATTCCGCTTGTGGATACTCCTCAAAGTTCTATTAATTAACTGCCTTAAACGCAATCAATAGTGAACAATTATTAAACATCAGATTTTATTTGTGTCCAATTCAGCCTAGAATTTGCTTGCTGGTTTTGAGCCTTTATGCATTTACGGAGTCAGCAGTTCAGGATTTTGTGAGCCTTGGCAACATGGTTAAAACCCAGTGAATTCTTGCTGAGATCTATTGGATGTGCTGGTAAAACTCGCTGTTGCTATAGTGGACTTGCTTTTAATTTGATCTGTTTCAAGGATTCGGTATCCTTCCAGCACGCTGGAAACCTAAGGGCATATATTTGTATTGTTTAAAGGCAGGAAATTCTGTGAACTGAAATGAGAACATATCCCTTTTGCCTTTATGGACTTTTGTTATTTTCTCTTCCTTTGGGGGTTTTGGAAACAAAACCAGTGAAAGCAGAAAGTCTGAACAATAGCGAATTACTTTCAAGGAAAAAAGAAAAGAAGTAAAACACTAAGTATACTTTTATAGCTTTATTCAAACACTTTGTATATATGTAAATTGGACTTATCCAGGCATCAGAAAACACTATTTGGACCAGGGCCTTAGACTGCAAAAGGATCATACTGGTTTTGTCATAAAAGACCGTGGGCTTTGCTGTTTTACTTTATTATTATTCCTTTACTACCTTGTATTAACTTGTACCCCACTGACTTCAGGGCTGAGCCTACTTGTTTCATGCTAACCACAGAAGTAGAGCAATCACAATTTTAATTTGAGGAGAAAAACTATGGCTCTTTGCAGCTCTTTCACTTTAAGTCCTTGCCCAAAGAGCCCCACATCCCTCTTTTAAGTGATGCAACAGGTAGGTCTGAATTCTGGGACCACTGACGCTGTGCAGTCATAACGAGAACTGGAGAAAGATGAACAGAGCAACATTTAAGAGTTGGAAAGATACCACCTTTTAGACATCTACAGCATCAAACTTCCTAAGAGCAGCTCTGTGCTAATTAGCAGAAGGACTGGAGGCAGAATGGCTGCATTACCTGATCTCAGCAGGATGCATTAACCCTAGTGCAGTACCTCACAAACACATCCACACTGCTTTTGGTGCTCGAACCAGCTTGGCCTAGAGTGAAGTATCCTTATTACACAAAACAAATCACACCGAACTACTTTATAAGAATAGGATTATAGGTTACAGCCATGGTTATGGCTCTCAGGAATACTCCTGCTTCATGACAGACCACAGAGATCCAACTTAGTCTGCAAGAAAACTTGCTGGAGGACAGCTCACAGGAAGCTTCCTCAAGTGCAGTCATTTCAGCAAGAGCCTAAACACTTACCCGGTGGCGTTCCTTGCATACAGCGGAGAGCAAGCTGACTGTTCCTGCCCTATAAGCTTAATAGCTAAATATAAATCACAGTGGGCTGTAAAGCTTGAGAGAGACACTGGACACCCAAGATACTGCTTGGTCACTAGACTTCTCCCAGCTAGGGTTTCTTCACACTCACTAATCCCTCTTCCTGGACAGCAGCAATTATGACACTGGTGAACGGCAGGACTTCAGTTTATTTGTTTTCATTTAGCACAGTGCTTTGTGCGCATCTCATCTACTCTTGGAGGTTACGACAAGTAAAGCAGGGATCACAATAAGACACTATCGATCATCACAATAAGCACAGCTCAGCTGTTTCGACGCAGTCAAAGCTTTTGGTGGAGAAAAATCTTAATAAGAGACTTGAAATTGTAGGAAGAAGCTGCTTTACATTAAGTGCTTGCAATAATGACTGCCAAAGAAATACTCCTGACCATCAACCCCTGGGAATAAGGAGCTGAAAGGTACTCATGTTCATCCCTGGATTGTCTGTCTTGTAGATGTCTACATAAAAGCAAAGGAGATCCATAATGACTAGCTGTAATACTTCTACTGCCTTTCCCGCAGAGGCGGGTAATGGCGAGAAAAGCTTGGTTACCACACAAGGCACCACAGCGTCCATCAACTTCCTGATGGAGAAAGCGGGAACGCAAAGCCTAGCACCTATGATAACCACGAATAGCTCAACGAACCTTGAGCTCACACATTCTCTCTTACTCTGAGTACACTAATTTAACAGGTTTGCCCAGGTGATCAAAGAACAACTAATATTATATCTTGAATATATGATTTAAACATTTGCATGCTGCTACATTACAGCATTTATAGGTACGTTGTACCATCAGCCACCAGTTCACAGGTCTCACTTACCTTATTCTCAGTTCTTCTGAAAGTGTATTTAAAGACTCTTAGGGAAAAAATTACATCCAAGTTCATGAACTACACAAAAAATTGGCTGTGACACTATTTATTAAAAGTTATGATAGGCTAGAAGGTCCAACTAAAAGGAGCAGATGCACTGTTTGCTAAGTTGTAGCTGCAGACAGAATTTTTGGTGCCAAGATCAAAAGAACAAGGTGTTCATATAAATGGCATTTTTATTTTGATCCTATTCTATATGAGCTCGAGGAGAGATCAAAGGAAAAAGCACCCAGGTTTCACTATTAACACTTAACATAACTCCAGTCAGAAAATCCTTTCCAGATTGCTAGTGCAATTTAAAGCCCAGCACATTTTTGTTGTTCTGTTGGGTAATATACCTGAAGGCATGGTTCAGATCCCTTGACCACCTTTTCCACCGTGGAAAATTGCTTCTAATATATAATTTCAGTTATTTTCATTTTTATGACAGCAACCCTCAGACACTCTACCTTTGGACACTACGCTGTTTTGGGTTGTACCCGCTGTCTCAGAGAAACGGGTTGCCCTGAAGTAGTGACGACGTATTACCAACTACAGACAACAGTCGGGAAATTCAATACCGTCGGAGTCAAGTACTAAAGTCTGGTTCAGCCTCTGCCAATGGCAGTTCCACTGGAAGCAAAGCATACCAACTTCAACTGAGTATGTAAACAAACCTAATGGGCCTTTAAAACATGTAAAGGTTCCTCCTGATAGCTGGCAAGAATGAATGTGCTTTAATATGTTGTATCACTTATTATGACATTATCCAGGAGTACTACTATTAATTAACGGTTCTATTGCCTCTCTTAGAACCCAGTTATGTTGCATAAAGAAAAAATAATAATATATTTGATTTCTTACAAAGCCAAAGTATGCTAACAAATTTTAATATTCATGCTTTCTTTGAATGTAAGCTTGTCGTTGATAATTCAGTAATTCAGGGCAGAAAGAATTTCTTTGACACACTAAGACTGCAGAAATCTGCTAATAAACAGGTACAGCTTATCAGATAAGCTTTGGAAAATCAGCAATCTAGCACTCATACGGCAAATTTAAAAAGACAGTGTATGTCCTTCTTCCCTGCCTCGCCTCCCCTTTCCTGCTTGCTATTAAAGCATTCGTGTTACAAAGTCATTCCAAAGTTTATTGTAAATGCCAAAAAGTGGGCATCGATCCCATAAGAGCTGGCTCAGCTATGGCCCACCATCTTGAACATATTCATTTTATCCAACTCAGCTCCAGGAGGGGTTTCAGGTTTTGTTTTGGGGTTGGAGGTGGGTGGGTTGACTTAACTTTTCTCTAATAGCAGTAGCTTTGTTCATATGCGAAGAGATGGCAAAGTCGTGACTCTGGGAACTTGCACAGTCAATGCTAAATACATGCAGGTGAGCTGTGGCCTAGAGTGAACATTACAATTATGGGTTAAACGAGACAAAACGTCTCATGCACAGTCAGAACATGTTCATGTTACACACAGCAGCCAGCTGGCCATAAATCCAAGAAGTAAGCTGGAAAGCTTTAGATTTTAAATGGATGAATACAGATATAAATGGAAGAACAGTGGTTTGTCGCCATATGAATGGCTTTTAACTGAAAAGAGTGGATTGCTTTTACGAGGCTTTTCCAAAAAAGTAACCTTGCTGAGATGAGAAAAAGAATAAGTATGATGATTGAGACATTCCATATATTTATATCTTCTATTTTGCTTCGAGACAGAGAAGTCTGATTCAGCGTGTCTGAACAATTATAACATGGCTTTACAAACAGGTGTTCTTAGTGAACAGGGACACGAGGTCTTCAATGACACCTCTGCAGCTGATGATCCATAAACTGGATTACTCAATTTATTTCAGATTCAAATTACCACGAGCTGAGCTGTGAGAAGCCATGAACAGTTTTTCGTGCCATATTTCCAGCTCTTAAGTAACGTATGCTATAGCCTTCTCTATATATGAATCTCTGAACCTTTGGACATCGATCCTATCTGTGCACAAAATAACCAGACCACCTTGATGCTGCGAACTCAATGTCTTCCTGGCAAGGCACAAAAGATAAGTGAGGAATTTCTTAGACTTTCCTCTCTTTTTATTAAATAAGTAGGACAACTGGTAGAACCTTCTGGAATACAGGACATTTCTTATAAGATTTCATAAATGGAACCAACTCCAATACCAGCCAAACTTTAAAGATAAAAGGGAACTTCACATGCGTGCTCTATGTTTATATTAATTTATATATATTTATACATTTTATATAGGAGTATGTATATAAGAATGTTTACAAAGCTTTTTTGATGTTTGGAAGTGGCTGTAAACTCATGGTTTTGATGTACTCACTGTTGACAGAATCAGATGGAAACTGTGGGAAGGCTGATAACGACTTTGCTCCCCAAAACCTTTCTCCTATTCCACTGGACTGACTGAATGGGAACTGAGAGGGAAGAGAACAAAGATTTGCTGTTCTTTACAGTCACGCAACGAAAGTGTAGGTTAAGGACAGGAAGTATTTGCAGATTTTAGATATTTTGTGGACCTTTGTTGCTTTTCCTTGCATTCAGATCTAATCTCAGCCCGAGCACAGAGCTGGACTTTCATGTTCTGCGGTCCTTCACTACGAGAAAATCCAACCTGCTGTGACACTTGGGGCAAAGTGGACTCAAGACATAAATTTTAACTTCAGCTTATTTCATAGTAGAACATGCCTACAGACTAGGAAGATATACCTTTCAGAGGAAGTTTGGATAGATAATTTGATGTTCCACATCGAATATGTCACAATCAGGTGATCTTTCAGCCCCATGGGTATAAAAACACTAGAAGATTCTTTTTTTACAGTTTCTAGCATGAAATATGTATACACCTCCAACTCACTCAAGTTGCCATTAGTAACTACTAGACCATTTTTAGAATGTCCTTCAAACAGAAGAGAAGTATTCTCACTACAATTTTGAACAAGCAATAGACTGTGTTTGGTTCTTCAGTTACAATCAAGCATCAATTTTGGATTATATGTCTGAAGTCAGAATTCTTAAAATAAGCCAGTTTTTTATAGAATCAATTTCTGTGGGGAAAAAAAATCCCCTCACAATTTGAGTGTAATCAGCTCTTCTAATTTAACTGGTTCTGATTTGGAAATAAGGTACATGATGATACATACAAGAAGGGCTGCATGAGTAATTCGTGAGGTATTCAACAAGTGCTCAGGTGAATGACCATAAACACCCCAATATTGTTTTAATTTCATTATGCTGCTCTCAGAAACTTTTTTATATTAACATCAGCACTTCATCTTACACATCTTTGCCTATTGTCTCTATTACCCAGACCTTTTTTCCTCTCCCTCTTGAAATCAAACGTTGTCTTACCGCAGAAAGGCATTGTATCCTAGTTATACCACACACTCTTATTTTATTATGCTCTTCTCGTGCATACAGAAGGGCTACTGCATTGCTGGTGTGAAACAAGGAGCACTTTCCTATCACAGTGGCTACCATGGGGTTTGGGCACATTGCAGGAGAAGGGCTCACAGCACGATGGCCAACTCTCATATCAAATTTGTCAATCAGCAATATTTGGCATTGACAATAGTTCTGAGTATGAATAGGAAAATATCTGGCTGTCAGATATTCAGAAGCGTTACGTGCCAATACGGTGTCAGGGAAATCGTCAGCCCTCACAAGAGCATTCAGCTAATTCTTGATGGATCATCTGTACCTTTGGGTGCTTTCTGGAAGCACGTTTCTCCTTTTCCTTTTTTGTCCTTTGTGAAGAAAACACGAGACAAAATTTTCACCAGAAAGTGACAAAAACATTAACCCCTAAGTACCCTGGATTTTGGTAAACAGCAATATCACTGGAAATCTTCGCTTCTGCACATGAATTAGAGGAGAATAATGAGGCAGAGCAAAAAGTCATGGACTATGTTCATCAATATTTGCCTTTTATGTAAACTAGATTGTTAATTGAAAACCAGTTTTCAGAGTCTCTTAAGAGGCTATCACCTTAAAATTAATCAAAGTGCTGTTTTGTTGTTGTTTTTTTAATAGGGGATGTGCTCCTTCGGACATTCAGAAAATTACCGGGAGCAGAGACTGCTGCAGCCTTGGGATTTGCGTCTCAGAGCCCACTTCTGCTACGGCAGGACGGTGCTGGCAGAGCACTCACGGCTCTGCTCGCCCCATCACCAGCTGGCACGTGACACGCAAGTTTCCCTGGCTGATGTCACTGAACAACAGCAGGAACAGATAGATGGGACCCAAATGGACCTTGTTAAATGTCAGGAGGACACTGGGACAATGGATGCTATTTAGGCTCAAGATGAGAGCAGCCTATAGGTTCTACAGACGAAGAACAGACTTGGTACCAATACCACCTACTAAAGCAGGGTTTGGTTGTTGACATCATTTTGCACAGGTTTATACAAGGCAGCAGGAACCATGAGATGTGAGATCTGCTCACCATTGGGTCTCAGTCTCCAAAACAACATAATTTCAGTTCCCTTTTTTCAGCTGATCATTACCACGCCCTTAGTTTCCAATAATTCCTTTTCCCACTTACCTATGGCTTTCCCTGTTCGTTATTTCTACTAAGGTACCTCCATGAGGTACATGGAACAAACTCTTTATGAACAATTTTGGTTTTTATCTATTGCCTCTCCTTAAAATACTCCTAAACTTGTTCAGTGCCTAGCAATGCCTCGTTAAAAAAATAAACCTCATAACACTAACACAGTGATAGATATCAAAGGTGAAAACTGGCAATTATTTTCCACTCAAACAGCCTGAAAACATCTTCAAACAGCATACAGAGAAAAGGTCTGAATTTGTCTACAGTTGTATTTCCTTAACATTTTTTTGATCAATTTATTTCAGCAAGAATGACCAACTTAATTTTTTCAGTGTCTTGAAGGACCTTATTTCATGAATTTGTATAAAAGGCAGAAAAGTATATATAAATGCTTAAAAAGCAGACAGGAGTATGTGCAAGAGTTTTTGTTGAAAGAATGCAATTAAATTCAAAATACCAAACACTCAAATTACTTCTGACATTTGGTCTGAGTCGCTTTTAAATTTGCACCTACAAACAATAAAGAAAAACCCAAACCATGGGTTCTGAAGGAGACTGATTATTTCCTTTGCAATATTTTACCACAGAGCAGTTATTCTCTTTTTCTACCAGATCTGACAGCCATTCAAATGTGCTGGTTTTGCTGCACACTAAACTAGAAATATGATCTCTACTTGGAAATTCATCTCAAAAATACTTTCTTCTGTCAATTCTCAGTAACTGCATTCAATAACAAGCGTGACTATTGAACTTTTAAAGTATCAATGTTCACTCATCTTCCTGAGCTTACATATTGCAGCTGCAGGGAATAAAGACGCTGAAAGACTGTGATCTCTCCCCATAGTTTAGATGCTTATCATAACCTTTTGTGATATTTAATTGGCATCGCTTTCTCCTCCTTCATTTCTAAATGGATGAATCACAGACTCGGTCTTCCAGGAACCAACCACTTTAGCTATTCTCTGCACTTCCTTCAACTCTTCCTCAACCGCAGCCAACCCTCTGCTTGACCCCACCTTTAATAGGAGTTCAACTGGCGAGTCTGAGCTCAAACGCGTCTTAAGCCTTCTGAGAAGAGAATGACTAACCGACACCTAAAACCTAGAGTTACGAAAGCAGACTTGGCACACCATCCTGCAGCCACTGAAGAGTCACTGTTGAAGAAGGTGAAACTCAGATTTCCTCATTTTCTTAATTAATAATAATACAATGCGTAGCCTGACACTCTGCTCGGACTACACACAGGACATTAATCACAGATTAATGCAAAACTAGAGGGGTGTAAGTCTACATTGGATGATCTTCATTAAAATTATCTGTTGAGGTTAACTTACAACTTGCAAAAAACTGGATCAGCAACCCAACAGTTCACTCAAAGAGAAAATAACTCCTCAGCCAGTCATCCTGCTCCACCTACCATGCTTGGATTTCTCCCCCCAGCTCTTCTGCAGTGCTCCCAGACAACCTCCCACCTCAACATACGGACACATGAAATCTCATTGGTACTGAGGTCAGTTTGACCGCTTGCATTCATTAAGGCCGTGCACATACATTTAACCACCTTCTTGAAAAGTATCTTGCTGTATTGGGGGACACACTTTCATATGAACAGCCTTGAATACAGGCAATGCTAAGCTAAATGCTCTCTCAGGTACGATCCTATACAAGAAAGAGTGCATTTTATAAAGTATTGAAGTCTGTAGGAACTTGTTACTTCTATTAAGCAAATTCCAGGTGCACATTCGAATTGCGTGAGCCTTTGAGGTCCTACAAAACCTAACAGTTCATCCGTGAGTCAACTCCATGGGCTTACCCTGAAGATCCAACCAGATGAGAAGCAGTGCTTAGTTTTATTACACGTGCATCAGGTGGTCACAGGCAGTGAACATTAACAAATAATGATTAGGAGAAAAACATTATAGTTTTTGTATTATAAGTAGAAAAAGGAGGCTGAACTAAGCATCTTACAGAACAAAAAGAAAAGAGTAGAAAGGTCAGGAATAAATTCTACCATCACTCCAGCAGAAATCTAGGAAAGAGCTTCACGTGATCTCAGATGACGATCAAGGGTCACATCAGGACACAGAAGGAAGCAATGGATGACTGAGAGGGTTATTTCCAAAGGTCCACAGTTCTCTAATGCTAAATTTATACTCAGATGCTTAGAGTGAAAAGTGTAACAAGTAACTTCCCGAGTTAACATCACTGGGAAAAAAAGCAATGAACAAATGGAAATGTAGTGCCTGGGAGTCAACATGAATAACAGAATTCTCTGAATCAGCCACATGAATGAAAATGGATGAAGTTACACTCAGATGATCCTCAAACCAGAGAAAACCACCTTGAGATATTTTCCTGTAATTACTGTATCTTATTCTTCCAGCAGAACCTGCCCTCAAACCACCCACCCAACCTGTGACATCAGAGCCCTTCCAGAATACACACTGGCAAGAGATTATTAAGATCACATAAGGTTCAAAAATAGCCTTCTATGAAACAATTACCTGGGAGACTGCCCCTCCCTCTCAAACGATACCCTAGTCATACACATCATCCATTGCTTCCAGGTAAGACCACTGCAGTGCAAAACACCTGGGTGAAAAAATCAGCTACCCAATCCCTTCAGTTTGCAAACAACCGGCCTCACAGCAGCATTAAGTACAGCCACACCACTCCTGTACTCCGGCTCCCTCCATCAACAACTTGCTTACCACCATCTGTAACGTACGGTATTTCACTCTCAGGGGCTTATCTAGTGGAAATAATTATTTCAGAAGCTCATATACATATGCATATGCATATGCATACACATATACATATATATACACACACATATATATACAGACATATATATATATATGGGATCTTTCCTGAGCAGGAAACTAATCTCTTATGAGAAAAGGCTGAAATACCTGGGTCTGTATAGCCTAGAGAAGAAAAGACTGAGAGGGGATCTTATCAGTGCCTATAAATATCTAAAGGGTAGGTGTCAAGAATCACAGAATCAATCATCTGGTTGGAGAAGACCTCTGAGATCGAGTCCAACGGTACCTGTCTCCTTACTAAACCCTGCTCCTCAGAAACCCATCTACCCGTCTTTTAAAAACCTCCAGGGACAGCGACTCAACCACCTCCCTGGGCAGCCTGTTCCAAGAGGCTCCAAGAGGCCTCCAAGAGGATGGAGCCAGGCTCTTCTCAATGGTGCCCAGTGACAGGAGAAGGGGCAACGAGCACAACCTGGAGCACGTAAAGTTCTGAAAATAGGAAAAAGCTTCTTTACTGTGAGGGCGACAGAGCACTGGACCAGGCTGCCCAGAGAGGTCTGGAGAGCTTCACACGCCACCTGGACGCGTCCCTGTGCAACGTGCCTCAGGTGACCTGAGGATGATCTCCAGAGGGCCCTTCCAACCCTGACCAATCTGTGACTCTCAGAATCATTTCTTGTAGCTATGAACAACTTCAACTTCCAAGCTTAACATTTTGAGCTCCTAATGCCAAACCGATCTATTTAACTGCTCTTTAAGAAATATTTTTAAAAATCTAATTTTGCACATTAGTGTCACTAAAACCCCCAGCTACTTCACTGATCTTGAGTAGATTTTCATGGAGATGTGGTAAAAACCCACAATCGTAGCTACATAAAATCAGCTAGAAGGAAAAGTTTTACTCTCTCCTTTCTGCAGTTATGCAAGAGCAGAAAATAACAGGGCACTGATTCCTAAGCCTTTTATCTCAGTTGTCACGAACAGCAGAAGTAACTCCTGGTTATGCATCATTTTGAAGTGGTTTTAGTGGCACCATTAAGGAGCTATTGCCTAATGGCCAAGACATGCAGGAAGCCTCCCATTCCCAGCTCTCCTGCTCATCAGCTATTGTTGTTTTCAGCAGCCTCTTGAGTTCTCTGGCCAAAATAGTTGGTTATTTTGCCCTGTTGCCAAGACCAGTGGTACCTGATCTTCTTCTGTGGCTTCTTGATTTTACTGTAGCACAACCATCGGCAACAATAAAGAACATTTTTTACAGAGAAATACATTAGAAAAATCTAGGCTTTCCTAAAAGGTATTTCTCCGATGTATAGTGCTTACAAAGAGTAATAGAAACTGTTATTTTTAAAATGCTGGGAATGCAGTCCTTAACTCAAAATAGTTCCAGAATTATCCATTACAATTCAGAACTTGTGTCTAACTTGGATATTTAGTACATTTACTCTGAGTTTTATAGCATACTAAATGGTTTCGCTATTTTTTACAGAAGCAATAGAGAATTATGTGCACTCAGATTCGGTAATGGAACCAGTAAGCCAATGATCTTCCATTTCTAAGTTCCCTAGTTATCCTGAAATAATAAAAATACATCAAGACAGCAGCAAGAAAGCAAGTGGACAGTTCTCTACAGCATCTCAACAATAAACCAGCAGAACTGTGATACTTCACCAGAATGTTCAAAACCTAAATTGAATGGCAGCATGATTGCAGTGGTTCCAGTTATGTTAATTAGACTGGATTCATGGTTCATTGATGCTGCAATTATGCTGCAAAGAAATGCTGCAAGCATGCTATCCCATCCTCTTGCAGCCTGCTGAGTATGCGGCCATTATTCTTCTTGTGGCAAAAAGACTTTCTAAAGAGATAACACGTAGGAGTCACATTTATACCTACACCACGTGGTATGCGAAGACGCAATTAGACAATCGCTTTTTGATACTTTCTTCTTTTTCAGATTTAATAGGAAAAATCACTTTCCAGGTTCATTGGCCATTTTTTAAGCATGCTTTACCCTGCCAATTTGCATACTAAGCATACAAATTATAAGCCTTATTAGCCCCATTTCAACCACAGGGTAAGTAAAGGTGGTAAAGAGTTTTGCCCGAAGTTACATACCTCTTCAGAAGAAAGAGGACTTAAATATCTCCCTTCTTCTTTTGATCATCAAATCATTGAATGGTTTGGGTTGGAAGGGACCTTAAACATCACCCAGTTCCAACAAGTGATTTTTTTCTAAGAACGGCTCTATTTTAAAACCAGTTCCTTCTTAAAATGCATTTTCCAATGCTTTTATTCTTGAAGAATTATCATGTGGGAAGCAGGTGTCTAAACAGAAGCCAGGTCAATGTACACCTCTGAAGAACTAGGTATCCTTAGAGCCTTATTTCCAAATTCACAATTGACTTAAGCACTTAGAAGTTCCATTCTCATTAAAAACCAATGCTGCTGAAATACTTAAAGTCTTTTAAAAAAATTAAGCTGATCTTGAAAAAAAATTGATACTGGCCACTTCAAAGCCGGCTCTCCAAACTCTGGGATGATTGAGTTTCCATAACACAATTATGGCTGTAACGGAGCTGGATTGAAAGCTAAGTTCAGCTTTCAAACAATCTCCCCAAAATAGTTGCAGCTGATGTGCATTTTAGCTCTCTGATCCGCAGGTGACTCAAGTATGAACGATATTAGTGAGATATGCACTAGAAAGGGAAGGCCATACTCTAACTAGGAATAACCATCTTTTCCACAGATAAATGGACATCCATAACAATATAACTTAACAGGACATCCAGCTTACACACTCATTTAAAATATGATAATGGCACTTGCCTGGCAGGTTTGCTCCTCAGTGCTTCATGCAACAACTATTTCAGTTCTTTTGCTTTTTTCCCCTAATATTACCACAGGTAGAGACCCAGATTAAATCTACCAGTAGTTCTCACCCAAGCCACAACTTCAATTAATACCAAATTTGAGTCTTAACACAAGAAATTAATTCATGGACTGCACTTTGTATCTGTTTTTTATAACGAGTTTTGTAACGCTCCTAAGATGAGGAACCTAAACCAGTTTGAAACTGTAAGCAGTCACTATATAAACAGAAATCTAAAAGCACCTGCGGAGTAACAGAAACATTTAATAGGCAATAAATAACATCAATTTGAGAAATAATTTGGACTTTATGTAAGAGCATGATAAAAAACCTGGTTTCAGATACATAATTAGC